>FLMG01003693.1:0-23034 GCA_900088475.1 Hyphochytrium catenoides
CCCCCCCCCCTTTTTTCTTCTTCCTTCTCCTGATTGTATTACTGTCAACCATGATTCCTCTTCTTCTTTCTTCCTTCTTTCTCTAATATCGAACGTGGTGAAGAATGAAGAAGATGATGGAGCGGATTGATGAAGAGATAGAAAACCAAGACAGAAGCGCTTGCCTCTCCGTTCTTTTCTTGGACTAGTACCAGCTTTTATGAGGTCATTTTTATATAAATAATAGGAGTAGTATAAAACGTTGAATAAACCGACAAAAAATACTCCGTATTACAATCATTCTCTAGGAGAACTATACTTGGGAACTGCCTACCCAATCCAGCACAGGTGTACTTGAAAGTACTTGAATTCCCCTGTAAATACGACTGCTTGTTCAGTGGCGCGACAACAACACTCAACGAGGATTAGAGAGGAGAGTGTTCTGAATTCTGAAGCTTTTTCTCGATTATTATGGGGCAAGCTCATGAGTGGATGATTTTGGTTTCAAAGATTCCTCAGCTGGGCACCTGCGTTGTACCTGCTTGAAAGCCACACTAAAGCTATTCACGCCTTTCAACGTTTAGTATGAGAGTGATCTAATCAAGTGCTCGTCTGCAACCCTAGAACAATGCTATCGAAACGATGAAGGTTGAACCTAAATACACACTCTTGAGTCGGGTCCTCCAGTACCTCGCTGACTGGTGATAGCATGAGGCAGGGGCCATGTGTTCGCAAGCTATCACCTTACTGCTGAGATTGGCCAGATCGGAGTGTAGAAACTTGCTGAAGTAACAGAATCCTAAGGGCTAAGAGGCTATGAGTCAAGTGGTGAGGCAAAGCTTGCCAAAGCAGCAACGGGCCCAGCATGAGGCCTTGAAGAGGAAACCTTCGAAAGAAACACTCATCCGACACATCGAAATCCGCCAGGTCACCGGACAGCCTTTGGGCTTGGAGTTGGTGAAGCAACAGGATGGCATATACGTCCTGGGCGTACAACCCGAAAGTGTTTGTGTAAACCAAGTCTTTGAGGGTAGGTTGCTCAACAATCACTAGGGCTTCTTCTGGAGCAACTGCCTTTCTGCTACTTGTCTTCTCCAAGTTTGCTTCCTAGCCTCCGGAAGTTGTTTCTGCTTTTCTGCATCCTTACATTACCATGTCATCTCTTTCCCACCAAACTTCAAAGCTTCTGTCGGCCTGGTCCCTTCCACCTTCTTCTCAAACCGCCTTACCTCAACCTGTCCGTCGCCCTTTAGATAAGTGTGTCTCTTTGCTTTATAAAACGACGACCTTATATGTCCACACGACGTAAACCCTTGTCTGCCGCTGGCTAATATCGACTTATCAGGTGATAGGATAATCTTCGTCAACGATGTCGCCGTTAACTGCGATATGAGCTTGACCAAGGACTGCTTCTATAAAGGACGATTGGCTCCCACGGTAGCATCAACATTTCTTCAGCTTCAACTCTGACAGAATCCATTCAGCTCTACTGTCAATCAAGCCTTTCATATAGTCTTGGTTTCATCGTTCATCTCCACTCTAAAACCTTCTGCTCCTTTTGACGTTGATGAGAGTAATACCTGATAATTGACACTTGGTCTATAGATCAGATTAGGGCTTGAGCGCAATAGGAATCAGGTTTCCCCCAGTCCACTTAAGCAAGCTAGAACTCCAACCACTCCCAGTCCCTCCAGTAGTGCTCCGCTATCAAGGCCGACCCCACAAAACAATACCCTGGCTTCCTCCCCACGTCCTACGTCAGTTGGACTTGCAACTTCGGGTTCACTCTATTCCTCTCCCTCCCCTAAGCCCGACAGCAGCTCGATTTTCTCTCCTGCTGCCGGAAATATTGTTGCTTATGGCAGAAGTGGAAACCAATCACCTAGTATTCAGCCTCAGCTATCGAGCACTCCTACGTTCATGCCTCCAGCACAAACCGCCCCTGCTCCGGCCAGGAGTGCACCTTTCACCTCTCCCGAACTTCCACCCAGGAGGACTGCCCCTTTCCATGCTGTTTCACCAAGAACCCCATCTGGCGTATCCCCCTCTGCCACCCGCCCACCAAGGGCTGAGCAAGCAACTACCCAGAGAGCATCTTACGCCTCACCTATTGCAAGTCTACAGGGCCAAGCTACATGTCATTCTCACTTTATGCCAAAGGCTGCAGAGGGGCAGTATGGCAGATCTCAACACCCCCAGTCCACCGCGCGGCCTAAGTCTCTTCCGAATGACCACAGCAGCTTAAGAGATACCAGCCGTAATTCAACAAAACGTGATTCTGGGGTGCCTCTTACCTCTCCAAGTCCTATAAGTTTTCCCTCTCCTAGGTCCTTAGCGTTCGGTGGTGCGTCCTTTGAATCGCACCCAAATCCTCATGATGGAATAGATGCGGAACTGACGCTGGAGCAGAGAGCTATACTAAAGGAGCTCTGCGACCAAGGTTTTACGCGGGAAGAATGTCTGCCTGTACTTAGAACTTGCCATTGGAATATCGGAGACTGTCTCGGCCAGTTGATAGCACGAATGGAGGAGGAGGAGTTTCAAAAGCAACTGGCAATAGCTTCAATCCTCTCTGAAGAGGCAAAGCGTGCCGATGAAGAGAATCGACGGCGAAGAGAGCAGCAAATGCTTCGGTCTGAGTCGGACCTCAGCAGTTTGTTTCCAAAGGTACGTCGCTGAAAACCATACACACAACAGCTTGCGGGCCTCTGCTGAATAGTGGCTGTTACCTGAAAAGGCACTTTATGCTGAGCATTCATCATCAAAGCTCTGTATCTGCTCTTCTACTCTCGCTGACATCAGTTTGTTGATATTTACCCTTTCTCCTCCGACTGTTTTCCAGTCCGTGCTTCTGGAACTGGATACCAAGACGGCGCATCTACGTTCCTATGCATCGAATGTTCCACTTGACCAGGACCAAAGATGTAGGGAGCTCCTTACCCTTCTACTGCAGCATGAGGGAAAGGCCCTTAAATGGTATCCAGCAACAGCACCTTCCTACATGAAAGAGGTAGCTCTCCGCCTGGAAAGTAGTATGACGAAGCTCCAGAAAGCATCCAGGCCACAAATGGACTTAGAGTTGCTGGATCAGGAGGTTAAGACATTAGAACACCTGCTGTTCGGAATGCCTGAAGTGTCGGGCGGCGTACCTCTACTTTTTCTGCAGGCAAGCAAGGCACTTAAGCTTCACGTGGATGAGAGAACAGGGGCTGAGGTCATTGAGATAAATGATGATGACGACTGACGGAGTGTCCCCATTATCTGGGCCCCCTAAAGTTTGTTTCCTTGTGGCGGCTACGATGTTAATTGCCGACTGATATTTAACAAGCATGGATCCTAATGTATTTACCACCTGTCGAAGTTCTTTAACCTTTAAAACTGGCTTGGCGCATTTATCTCTCCTCGTAAGCTCACCCTGGACCGCCCTTGCCGGCATGTCCATGGACTTGCGTCCTCTTACACGAACCTCTCTAATCTAAGGATATCTCCTTTCTCCATACTCCCCTTCAAATGGCAGGTTCTGGAGTATAAGTACTAGTCTAACCGGCTTGTGTTTGGTCTAGTCCACTGTGAAGTACATCCCGTCGTCCGCGTACCAGTGATTGTCTGCACTACTCTGCTTGAAAGCAGTCACCTCCTGCTGACCCATGATGGGGCAGCTCATTCCGCAGTTACGCCGGTCAAATCGATGGGATGCATGAGAGTGGAGATAGGCTCCAGTCTCTGGATTTTTCAGCATAATCTTTGAAGCTCTCATCCAAGCTTTCTTGGGCGTCTTCTCGAGGCAAACAACCTCCCATTCATCCAGTTGATCACCTTCGCCTTCTTCTCCGAAAGCGCTAACTTCTTGCTGATGGGAGAGTGGCGATAGGTAGTCATGAGTATGGAGGTTGCGTCGTGTGAGCACATGCTCCAGACGGATAGTAGAGCCACATTTTATGGGTTTGCCTGCAAAAGATCTCACTGATGAGCCGGCTATAAACCCTACAAGTCCAGGTATGAGAATGGACTTACCCACTGAACACCATTTTTTGCCATGAGCTTCCTTTACCTAAAGAGATAGAGGCTTTGCCATGAGCTCGCGATACCGTGCTAGATAAAAAATCCTATATCGGAGACACTTACAATCCAGTTACTATTCATATCATTATCACTCTCCGTGGCTGTCACTGACTGCTGATGGCTGCCGCTGCCCCATTGAATCTCATGGGAATGAAGCCGATAGCCAGTGCTATGATGCACCAACTTAATCATGCTGCCGCAGGTCACACGCGCAAAGTCTTCCGGGACTACGTGAAGAGCATGTTGAGAGAACCAATACATGTCATGAGTTCCTAATGAACTCTACCTTGTTGGCCAGCAGTAGTGCCACCGAAGACTGCAACTGCAAGTAGCAAGCATAATCGTCCGATGCGGCTGGGATTCATCTTTTATTGATACGTTGACCTCTTGTAAACCCGCTCAGACTTGATCCCGCTGTAAGCTCCTTCCGGAGCTGGCTGCAGGGCTCCTTGCTAGAAGTATAGTGCTTATGGGTGCCTGTGACGCTTGGCCGGAACCAAGTCCTAGCATAAGCCTCAAAGAAGTATTGCTATCTTCAAAGCTCGTTAAGATGGAAGAGAAGCTGGTCTGCGATCTGGGACCGATCTTCAATCTCCACGTGGCTCAAGATGAAGAAGACAAATAATATACCTTCGTTCCCTTCATCAGCCCTCTCCTACAGTCCGTACAGCGGGTGCTCTATGGATCGGCCATATTCAGGATATTGCTGAGTTAGTATGACTCTATCCTGAATAGGATTCAGTTTTGTAACCTTCATTCTTTATACGTCGGCTAGTGTAGACCTATTTGACACCCCCCAGGAGTCAGAAACCAAAGGTCATCGAAGAGGTTGCAGGCTCATCGACCAACCAGTCACACCGGCAAGTCTACTCATTATGTGCTTTTATCATAAAGATGTAGAAGAAGTAAGAGTCTGGAGACAAAATTAACGTACGCGAGCGATGAAGACGGAGATGGCACTCTGTGTGCATTAGGTATGCCAATGAAGAAGAGAGAGATTGGTAGTGGGAGGGAGAGGTGGTAGGATACGTTGCCACGGAGTGAAGGATTGAGATAGAATCACTTTGTGGCCTGGAAGACACTATGCGCAAGCTGAAAGTGAAGTCGAAGCTGAAGGGGAAAGCCTAATACGCACCACCGCAGTCACGTGTAATACGCATCACTAATCAAGGCTACCGTACCAGCCATATCTGCCATGGCCCAAGACGTAGTCATGGGCTAGCGTGAAGGTTTCCTGCAGCTGGAGCTCTTTCGACATCCGTTGTAGACCCTCCACATTTGGAGTGTAAGCCGCGTCACGGATTAGACTGAGCGAGGTAAGTGACTCCAGGAGAGAAGAAAGACTATTGTACCCCTGCACTCAGATTGTGGGAGCTCTGAGGTTGGACAAGAGCACACTGGATCGCCACTGGGCTTGAAAGTAGCACGTTGGAGCTTATAGCGGCCGCCTTTTGTCGGCTTGAGCTGAGGACGACCAGGTCCTCCTCCAGTTCATGTCCTTCACTCCCTGACTGGGGGGATATCTTGAACCCATTCTCTGCCTTGTCAGCTGCCTCAACAGCTGTTTCATAGCGTACAGATTCCGATGCAGCTGTTCTCGCTTCATTCTCGGAAGGCTGAGTCGCTGGTGTGGCCTGTCTGGGATGTACCGGAGAAGTCACCGAGACCGTCAACTGGCCAAGTCGAGCCTTTCTTGCCGATAGATCCTCATCGCCCTCATATATAACTTTGTCATTTACCTGAAAGGATATAGAATCTAGAAGGGGCGATGACGAGGTCAACTGCGGCTGCACATTCGGAAGAGAGCGCACCGGATGCCATGTTTCAGAAGCATTTGCACGATACTCGTCCAATAAAAATCTGAGCTTTTCTCTCTTCTCTTCAATCTGGTTGTCTAAGTAGCCCAATTCTCGGAGCAGCATCCTCCTTCTTTGTGTCAATATCCGGATGTCATCCTGGAGTGCTTCAAGAGATGCTTCTCTCAGAGCCAATATTTGGCTTATGGAAGAGCTGATTCTCTCATCGCTCTCTTCCACTGCTTGGAAGACGTCCTTGATAAGGCGATTCACAGACTTTGGATGAAACGTCTCATCCGTCATTGCAATGATCGAGGCTCTTTTCTCCATCTTGCACAATAACTTGCTACTTTAACCACTTTTTCGCAAGCAGCGCGGCCCGTTCTTCATCTGCAAGATCATGACTCTGGTCGTTGGAGCAAAAATGCAGACATCTGAGGAGGAAGGCAAGTTTTGGGTTGCACCTTCTTCAATGATCTAACGCCTCACCGCAATCTGACTGTGCCTTGATCCGCAAGCAGGTCCGAGGTTAGGGCTAGAAAAGGTATGCAGGCGACCCTGGCCTTGCAACACAGAAGTCTACTCTAGACAGATGATGCACTGCGGCTCCGAAGAAGGGTAATGGGCATTGTAAAAGCAATCCCAGTCATCTACAGGTCGTGTCACCTTGTAGATGATGCTGATCCCTCTGTTTCTCAACAGCACGTTGTATCGTACATACAAACAACTACGACTACGCACTTACAAAGCACCTGTTTTTGTTTGGCGGGAGAATTATTGACACCAAAACTCAAACACTCGTTTTCAAAAGAAGTCTGGTAGTTCTAGTTGCTCACAGGAATGGTGAAGTCCCTCGTCCCTCGATGGGGCGACATCGCGATATCGCGACATCGGCTGCATCTTGAACGACCTCCGCTCCCGCTCTGAAGAACTCCGCCGCCGGTTGAAGGTCCTGTTGTCCTTGACGCCCCCGGAGGCCTGGATTACTACCTCTTCTTGTCCTTAGAAGTAAAAGCTTTCACGACGCACCTCTCCCATTAGCTTTGCTGGCTCCTGGGAATTATCTGTAAAAGACTTGGGGGCCGTAGTTCGAAGCTCTAGTAGGAAGCACGTCGTCAGGGATCCACATTCCTTTCGTCATGCCGCGATCTACCAGTCGCCAACCAACAACAAAGCTTGAGGCGTATGAAGAGCTCGCGAACCAGCTTTCGCAACTCCATGCCGACATTGCAACGTTCTCACAACGAATGGAGTCCGTTCTGGAGACCAGCCAGCACACGACTCAGCTGAACACAGTGTTTGATGCAATGTAAGTGTTATACATTCAATAGGTGTTTGAGGTACAAGCTGCATTATTGTTTGGCACTCTTTTGGCTCAGGCTGATTAATTTACGTGGCCTTAGATTGAGGACCGCGCCAAGCGTAAAATCGCAGCTGCCGGATTGCTAGAAGAGAGGATCACAGGAGGGTATGCGACTGTCCACTTTACGAAAAGACTGTGCAATATGTCCATCTCCATATCCTCGTTACGGCTGGAAGTGTGAGACAGTAGGGCTCCCTATATTCCACATAAAGGGCTAGCACCACTTTGAATCTGCCCCTTAGAGACAAATATCTGCGAAGTGCATAAATAAGGTTTCGGCTGTCAGAGACTTTGCCCGGCCTCTTAAATCTCGTTCTTGGAGACCGGCCAGTAATAAGACCGGGAAGCTGGTGTTGGCTCCTCCAGCGAACGACTGAATTGCGACGAAGAGCCTGATGATGTTTCGTCGTCTGCAGCTTGACTGGAGTGAGAATCGTACTTCTGAAGTTCACCGCGCTCATTGCTGTTCCGAAGCACATTGCTTGCTAACCCCTGACGTGCCACTCTGTCCTGAACCGATCCCAAACTATAGAGGTATAGGAGAGCCTTCAGGTCTGTAGATATATCAGTTTCATCTGCCGTTGGCTTGGGTGACTCTCGGGCGGTTCTTCTTCTCGCCATGCGCTGCAGTCTCTCCTATAATAGAGGTATCAATTAGGTACACATTGAGGGCACACGTTCCCAGTAGACGACGTACAGGTATTGACGGCTCAAAGAGTGTTGGTTCCTTACTGGCTCCCGATTGGCCCCGCGATAGATCTTCCTTTTCTGGGTCTGCATCACTGCAGAAGCAAGTTCCCAACCCTAGCTGAGAAAAGAGGGCTAATGGCTACTTAGTCAAACTTGTAGTCAGAAGGCAGGACCATGTTCAGGTGCACTCACCCATCGGGCACCCTAACTAGGAAATATGGACGTACAGACAATCTCTAGCCGACGGACTTGGTCCAGGCTTCACGGAGACGGAGTAACGGCTCCTCCTGCTAGAAGGTCATTCGCTTTGAAACTGTTCGAAGGTAGCTTGGTAGAGATGACAGAGAGATCAGCGCTGCAATCCACAGCAGTAATTAGAGAGGCATAAGCCGCAGAAGCTTATGGGAAGGGGTTCTCACAAAGAGCTTCAACGTCTCTACGCCTTGAGGAGAGAGAGAGAGTAATCTCCTTGATGGCTCCTTGGCCGATTAACTTTCACAACTAAGTGATAAGACGTTCAGGGACCAAGCAAACCACTCCTTAGCCGCGATCGTCCCCTTGAAGCGTTAGAAAACTGGAGCAACAGGAACTCAGGATTATCTGGGGATGGCTGCTAAGCTTCTGTCTCTGACTCTGATTCTTCCCTTGCGCCTGCCAGCCCGAAAAGCTCCAAAATAAGGTCCAAAAGCTTCACAAAGAATGGGGGACAAAAAACTCCCTGATTTATTTCCCAAGCCGTAGAAGGAGCGCTCAAGGGAAGAGAAAGGCTAGGTTTGGAGCTCACGTAACTAGCTAAAGGGCGACTAGAAACGCCAAATGAGTGTTATTTTTGGAAACTGGAGTGAGTGTTGGCTCTCTGTGTTCGGAACCGACTTGACCACTTTCCTTCGATCCATGTTCTGCTGTACACTCTGTAAGTGAACAGTAGTGTACAACACGTACAGCAATAAATCTGTGCAACTGTTCCCCTCTCGCTTCTGTTGCGGTGATGAAGATCTGCATTGCCAGTTCTTATATGCTTCTATTGCTGTCTGCTTCTGTCCAGAGGATGATCAAGCATCACCAGAAGGGAGGCCAGCCGTGACTTGTCAAAGAGTCGTTCTTTTGGGGCATTGAAGCAAACGAAGACCGATGACAAATCTTGTAGGTGGGCTTCCTGCCTAAGTGGCGTGCGCTGCGAGGCCTGACTGTTGTCGTCATTGGCCTGCGGTAGGAAGAAGAAAACCTCCGTGTGGCGGGCTGAGAAAAAGGAGGATAGGGAAACCTTAGATGCTCTTCTCTTGATGAGATGAGCTGTTGCTCGTGTCCTTCCTTCCATACCACTCTTCTTTGACCTCTTAGCAGGAAATGGTTTCTTGGGGCCATGACATCTGTGCCGCTAGTCCTCAAAAAAGCTTTCATTACTTTGGCTTTTAACATGTGTAAGCCGCACTAAAGCAGTTTTATGTAAAGGCGTTTACGAAAGCACGCTGGCCTATCTTTTTGTCCCTTTCCATTTAGACGGAAAGGCAGATGACGGGGAGCGGGCCTTCACTAGCAATGCGCTGCCTCCACAGCCACTTCGGCTACAGACGGTCATGTATGCTCTTTTCAGCTTCTTGCTGGTACCGCTTGCTGCGCAGTGAAACTAACTAAAAATTCCGGTAGCTCCAAAACCAAGGTATTACCGATCACATAGTTCTATAAGTGGTCTTGGACCAAAGCAGTCAATTGGAGGTTCTGCATGCGCAACAATTGTGGAGCAACTTCCTGATGCTGATGTTCTGAAGAGGAGCCTAGGTCACGATATCCATAATCAATTCGACGGTAGGCAATAAGCACGGATGGCCGTAAGCTCATCGACACTACGAAGGCCTTTCAGCGTTCTTGGTGGACAATAATTTGAGAATGCTAACGTTCGGAAACTATCATCACAAGCACTCTAGAGATTTGACGGCGAATTCGACAATGACGGCGCAGGTATTTTGCAGATAATCTTGCCACCTCCAGCAGTTCTGCCTCTGACTCCGTAAGACTAGTATGGCGGGAATATTATGTCGTCATCTAGTGAGAATAGAGATCAAAACCAGCACAACAAGCGATCGTCCAGTGGGACGTAGACAGGCAAAGCTACATCAGCGCAAGGTAAGGAAGAGAAGGAGGAGGACCTGAAACTGCGCAAGTTGATGCCAGCAGCCACTATCTATTGAACTCTTGCTTAGATAGGAGGCACCGTTGCTTGTTTTTGAATAGTTGAAGCTCAGACGAGTCACCTATTATCCCAAGACACCAGGAGATCTTGTTAAAATTGCAGCAAAACGTCTCTCAGAGATGGGCTTCTCCAATGTGAACCTTATTGGTATAATATTAGTGGTAGAGGGACTTTATTACCTTGAGCCAAGAGCCTGCTCCCGCTTGATCCAGCCAGGCGGCAGGAAGGAAAAAGCTCCCAGGCCAGAAATGGCCAAGCGCTAGTGTAAACCTCAGCTAGAACCGATTACATTCTTGTCACCTTGCCACGACATTCGGGTGAGCAAAAGGAAAGGTATAATATCCGTGGCATATTAGCTTTTCCCTGGCGCGGTTAAACATTGAACTAAAGGTTCACGAGGGAGTGTCCATCTCCGAGAGATTTTTGCTGCAGTTCCACAAGACTTCCCCTCTGTCCTGCATTAGCCTTTAGTACCTCTTCTGAGCTTCAACTATTCGCAAAACCAACTTTGCCTCGGATATGTCATTCTCCCGTCTCATCTTTAGAAACCTGTCTATAGCGGCTTCTGCTGTCATCAATTTGCCCAGTTCCGGGGTCATTCTTCTCTTACGTCTGACGCAAGCTTTGCCTCTTTAGGTTTCGATTAGAGGAGAGCTCGTGCTGCTTCGATCTCTATTGTTTCTAAATGACTGTGTGTCATCTCCTGTCATAGTTCTCTAAAAAGTTAAGAGGCAAAGCTGCTGATTTGGCAGGACTCTCTGTGAAGCTGTCGGTCAGCGTGGTCAGGCGTCAGCCTCCGATAGCGTAGTAGATTGGTACGAATAGGACTGGTGTGTTGATGGCGAAGATGCGTGAAGAGATGATGGGCTCTAGAGAGAAGAAGTTGAAAAGGGGTTCTTGGTAAACATAATGTGCGCACTTTGATACCATTTCTTCTCTTCCAGGCGCACCTTGTTTGGACACCCTCATCTGTGTTAGGGGCTCAATGGGGCAATTGACACTAATAAATGATCACAAAACCCACCCATGCAATAGTGCGCACTCCTTGTTGTAAATAGCGTCATTCTATGGGCACCAGGGCGCTTGCCATGGCGGCAGGGCCTGCTTGCTGAAGCTTGTCTCCATTCTCCATGCAGTTCCAGTGATCTGTACAGTACATATGAATACACAGACGAACTGCCTTCGCCAAGGTGCAGCACCTGTCTTCGCCTCTTCACGTACGTAAGGTGAAGCTTGTCAGGAGTATGACTCCGGGGAGTATATACACACAAGCTGGGGATTCATTCTAAGAGCTCAGCTAAACGACCTGTGTAAAGACCCCATTGCAAGGAAGGTCCTTTTGCGGCACACAGCTGCCTGCCCGTGGGAGGCTGGAGGGAGGGAAGGTGGTCAAGGGCTGCCACGGCCGCCAAGATGTCAAGATTTGACAAAGCTCTGCCACTGCAGTACTTCATTCATCGAAGCAAGGTTCTTCAGCAATATCGCAAATTTTTGAGAATTGCACGACAGCTTGATGAAAGGGATGAGGTGGTGGCCAGAATTAGAGAGTCATACAAGCGTAATGTGCACGTGACCGACCATACTCGGCAAAAGGACTTGCTGGCTACCGGCCAAATGGAGGTGAGACCTATATTTACAAAGGGGCAAGTGCGTAAAAGTCTGACCATGTTCGACAGCTGGAGGGCCTAGAGTTTCTGGCGTCCGCCGCATCAGCACGCCCAGTGGCTGCTCCAAGTCCTGAAGCGGCCTCTGGAATTAGTCATGATGGGCGTGACGATGTGGATGTTGTTGGACGCCTTGGAAAGGGTTGGCCCTGGAGCAGGACGACCTCCTAGAGTGGACCACCATCGACTTCGCTTCACTAGTAGAGAGTGGACATAGTCGACTTCTCTTCGGCTCAGTTTAAAACTCCAAAGAGCGCTAAGGGCGACATGCTCACGTCAAGTATCCAGCATGTCGTCAAGCCAGGCCTCAAGGTCCTCGTCCTCCTGTTTATCTTTCTTCTTCACCGACGCCGTCACCAGTCGTGGTGCCGAAGTCGAGGCTCCGGTGGACGAAGGTATTGATAGCGCTGAGGATCGCTCCACGTTAGTGCTATACCTACCGTTCTGTCCTTCGGCAGGTGAAGTCGTGATAGTGGTTAGAGATAGCAGGTGTTCCAGCTCCTTCTCCTCTTCCTGAGGTTGTAGTTGAGCACTCTGATCGCTGGTGGGATGAGCCGAGGAGGAGCTGAGTTGAGGCTCAGACAGTCCTCCCTCAGACAGCAGAGAGCTTATCTGGATCTGTTTCGGCGGTACACTCTTAAGTAAGGCTGGATCAACGCCATCCTAGGTAAAGATTGTAAGCGCTAAGCATGATGCTAATGGACACTAGGGAGGTGAGACATACACAATACTTCAGATCAATCCCCAAGCGTATGTGCAAAGGAATGGTGCTGAGTGCACTCTCCAGCAAACCCATATCCTGTACCATTGATGAAGGAAGTGGGTCAGTTGTTTCAATAGACCTTAGGCGTACGATGCTGTCCGAGTACCAGGACTAAAAGATCATCAGGATCTGTGGTCTGTTGACTCTCTTCACCTTCCCAGTCCTTTTCCTCAGAAGTCTGGAAGTAGTGATGGCCAGAGTCGGTCTGACTGTATTCTCCAGAGTCCATGGCTTGCCCTTCAGCTTCCTCATGTTGATCAATCTCGGACCTCTCAAATCGATAGGCATTGGAAGGCAGAGCTGAAGTAACTGTTAGATGGGCGCATATATATCCAGCATTTCTTAGTGGATGTGATGGGATAACCTACATTCTATTTCAGCTGAATTGATTTGGCCTACGAGCTCATCCTGGCCATGTCTCTTTGCACCCCTGTTCACGGGGCGCCGACGGCCGCCTCTGGTTTCCTTGCGAACCATACTCTACCACCCACGAACGCAGACCGCTTGTAAGCCAGGTAGCGATGTCTGCTGTATCATCGTTGACAATGTCACTCCATGGATTATTGGGCCTAGTGGGTAGCAGATTTCTTAGCTAACAGGCAGCAACAAAGCTTGATTTCTCTGCGAGGCTTCTGGCTGTTGAAACGCGCCTGCACTTACTGGGAGCAGAGTGATCTGTGTCTAGGAGACCTGTCAACAGTTATGATAGACCACCTGGCACGTCAACAGAGGGCGGCGGCGGTGTGCACGGTATGAGTACTCATCACTTTGTGACGAGGATCGTCTGCTCTGCTTGTGCAAGTTGTACGATAGAGGAAGAATGATGAGAGAGCTGATGAGAGTGTGATTCGATACAGCGCTATCAAGAATGGCTCGGTCCGGATTCCCGAAGAAGGGAAATAATTATTAGGCTTTATTGTAAATCAGCTACATCTGCTGTCGCTATGCTGTTGTTCTGATGATGAGCTCACTCATCGACTCCATCATGCTCATCAGATTGATCATCTCAGCATTCTCTCATTAGCGCAGTCGGACAGTGGAACGCTTAGCGCCATCCCTCTTGCATGCGGAGACGACAGGACGGACCAGATGCTGCTAGGAGTAGCTTATTGCTAATGCACAGAGTTCACCACCATGGCGATCGGCGAGCGGCTGCTTCCGCGACAGGAAGGGAAGCAGCATGGGAGGAAGGAAGTAGGTAGACTACAATGAATATTGAGTAGGGGCAAAAGGGAACTACTTACCTTTCGGTGGACCCGGACCCGAATCCCATCCTGGCTGACGGTTATCAGAGAATAGCTGCCTGCTGGCGGATGCTGGAATGAGGTGCTCAGCGTTAGCCGAAACATCCTTCTTGCGTCTCAGAGAAGTCTGCCTAGAAGAATCTGTGGGCATTGTCGATTGCATTCCCTTCTCTATTTCAATGCTTCACTTCGTTCACAATCTGCGTTTCTGCAAAAGGACCTACCCTATCTATCGGGGCTTTCTAGTTACCAGCTTCTTACTCACCTATCCAAATGCTGATAGGATCTTTAATTGCCTCGATCGATGGTGGAGTCAAGATTACCTGTCCTGGCTACTAACTTTTTAGATGATTTGAGTTCCTTGAAGCGCAGAGTATGGTTCAGATGATGGCTCGATCTGGGGTCGCTACCCCGGCTGGCTTCTATTTACATTACACCTATCATCTCTTCCCTCCCGGAGAAGGCTGACCATGCCCATGTCTTGAGCGATTGTCTACCATGCATAACTGCATTGCTATGACTATATCGAATCCCGCCGCAAAGTACAGCTAAGCGCGGTTAGGGCTGTCAACTCACTCTCCTCTACAAGTTCAATTCACCCTCAGCTGACCATAAGAAGGGTTTTAGAGCCATTGTAGGTGTCACCTTCCTACTGGAGAAGGATTGGGCCACTTAGCTGATCAAAGATCTATGAGATTCCAAGCGTCGTAGCAAGGCGCAGACTAGAAGAGGTTCTGATCATCCTTCACAGCAAGGGGTAACAATATGAAGGGTGAGCAACAGGTAGTAGGCTCACTCGACCAGTTTATTACCATCAAAGCCTCCACTCCGCCTCCTCCATGTCACTCAGGCTGGCCGAGTGGCATCATTGTGAGGAGAAGAAGCATTGTCTGACATGGTCAGTAGGGCAAGAATTTGAATTAAAATAGCGCTCTGCTCATTGTAGAGATAATGCTCCCAAACTGCATAGGTAATAGCATACTAATACCCTTAGGTTTCTGCATCTCGATACCTGCCTGTGGTACCATGAACAGCAACGACGGCGCTCACGGCAAGAAGGGCTACCAACTTACTAGTTTATGCGAGAGAAGAACTTTCCAAGATAAGTTAGCAGATACAGAGAGATGAGGAGTTGATAGCAAGTGAGTAAATGGGATGTGGTCATGGGAGCTGAGCAACTTTTCTCTCCGAAGTCCCCATCATCATGGGGTCCTGAAGGTACCGATGGCGGCAGAGGCGACGGATCCTGACCGGTAGCGTACCAAATCGTTGGGACCGCCCATAGAGAAGTCCCAGGAGAGTTATCTGGGTCATCTCTATCAATTGACTCAAAGACCACTCGACACCCTCCTTTAGGTTCCCATCCAGGAGCGCCATCATACCACTTAGGTTGGTTCGTGACTGCGACCGCTTGAGGAGGAACGTCGTTGACACTTTTATCTCCATCGTTTCTTTTCCATTTGGTAGCAAGCAAAGTGCCTTCACGACCACTGTAGAGGATGTATTTTCCATCGGGAGAAAAGCTTACATCCGTCCCGTTGGCAACTACCTGCGGGGACTGCAGAGAGGCATCGGCTATTCTCGACCTACCACCGGATTGCCCAGGGGAGAGAACCGCTATGTACACGCTCCATTCATCAGGCGATTTTAGTGTTCTCCCCTGGTATGCTAACACTCCGGCATCCGTAGGTGAAAAGCAGGGTTGTCTAGCGTCAATGACTTCAGGATCCGTGAGCTTCTTAACCTCCTTTTTCTGGCCGCTAGACCCCGGACCGGCATCGACGATACCTATAACACTAGGGCTATCCTCATCGCTCCCGCTAGAATGTACCTCAAAGGACAGAGTAGAGTTATCGCACGAGAACGTAGGCTCAAAGTAGACATCGCTGTTACTTCCCGGTGTTAGCCGTTCTTCTTCTGGAACTGATGCCCCCGATTTCTCATCACTACTCATTGAGGAAGTTGATGATATACCATAAACCTGCTCGCCAGCAGCGTCAGAAGTGCCTTCCCTTGTTCCAGCGTAGGTAATTAAGCTCTGCTTCAGATTCCAGGGGCAGTTGCCTGGCAGATTGATGTTGATATCACCTCTCTTGGTTACTTTCTCAAGCTTCTTTGTGGCTAACTCCATCCTCCATATCTCTGAAGTTCCCTTGTTATAACCGCTCCGGAATCGCGTGAAGTAGAGAAAAGCTCCATCTGGAGAAATAGATGGATTCTGTAAAGAGCCATCCAAGTTGATGTCAAACTTACAAGCGCCATCCCCGCGCGTGGTCTGACCGCAGCCTTTCGTTAGTTCTGAGACTGGACAGCGCTGATCGGCCCCCGTCAAACCTGCTGCCATTTTTCTTGCACTCCTTTCCTTTCTCTTTGGGACGCTTTAGAAAGAACCAAAACAGCTAAGTGTTGTTGACCCGGTGGCAGCATCGACCAGTGCCAAGGAATTGGCCCATCAAAAAGTGGCGATTCCAGGCAGTGGAGATCTCGACTACGGAACGGAGATGTCAGTTCCAAGAAAAGGCTTTATCTTCTTTCACTCCTCATTGAAGCTGCTCTTCTGCCCTGTCGCACAACATGAACGGTGCTTGAAACGTTGGTGTCAACCCGTTGCACTTGTGCATGCTGCCCAGGTAACAAGATCCTGCTATTTTTGAAAAAAACGTCTACTCCAACGATTCTTCATCCCGTCCGAGAAAATCACGAGGTACCAAAGAAAACAGCAGAGAATTCTGTCTCACAAGAGAGTTCACACTTTCAACAAGAGTAAAAGAATATCAATAGCTACTAGTAAGGGAACTTTGCCACTGGCATCCGTGACGGCAGTCTCGCATTGTGCATGAAGATCCAGTGGACTGGGCCCAAGAACTATAAAAACTATAAGAAGCTCTCACTAGTGCAGAATAATGGAGAACGGCAAAGAGATTCATCGTCCGGGCTCGACAAAGAGGTGAGGTAGTAAGAAACAGGGGCGAGCAGGAAACCAGGGGCAGCAGGGGCAGACAGAATGTGGGATTAATTTTTGGCCTCGACAACACTTTCCTGCTATCTTCGTGGCGCCAGATTATTGTTTGTAGGAGTAGAGACCTATGCTAATAACGGACAAGGTTCTAGAACAGAGCCTTCCCTTCTAACTTTCTTGTGCTCTATCCTCTTTTCTGCAGGAAGATAGAATATTTGGACCGAAGCTCTTCACTGTCTTCATATAAATATAAGATAGAGTAAAAACAGTGTGACAAAGAGTAGTGCAAGACACTGGTCCTAAATAGAGCTCCCTGATCCTATTTTTATATATTGTTATTATTATTACAGGTAGCTCTGAACAGTTTGGGGGTTGTTCTACTTCTTTCTATTTCCTATTTCTATCTGTCTTCGTAGCTGTGTGAGTGACGGACTGACCGACTGACACACTGCTGCAGCTGCCCCCAGTTCCCGCCTACATAAAAACGGTTTGTCATCCCAGGGAGTAGGACATTCGGCTTTTTATTTCTGTGCACAATACAATCTTATAGCCAAGGTTTGTGCCAAGTGGTTGGGGCGACGATGTGTCAGGCGCCCTGCTTGGCCGTAGTTCTTATTCTGGACCGGACCTGCGAGAACGAGTAATAAGCTCCAAGCTTGCATGGTGTACGAAGCCTTTCTGTCAGGTGTCAGGGTGCTCAATGCTTTCAGTGACAAGAAGGTCAGGTCAGGACAAAGCCAATGCACAGTCTAACTTCGCCGCCATCATTGCCCACCAGCGGCCCCATCACCTCGTTGGCGCCCGCATCTTCTTTCCTACTTTGTTCTATGTACTGTACCCTTGAAGAGTAGAGGGAGTGATGCGAGTCTTGACACTTGTGAAGGCGGATACTGCTCTGATTTTAGTAAATATCTATGCGCCTCGTTGTCCGACCGCCCACAACCGTTCTTGCCTGGCTATTGATGCTGATCAATGATCAGCAACAGCAAAACTCTGTCTGTTTATATAGAAGGTTAATAGATGATACGATCGTTTGGGCCCAGCTGCTGCAGATAGCAGATAAAGAGACCAAACTTTGGAGACAAAGTCCAACTCTCAGTCGCCATAGACAATGCACCAAGACTTTGGGTGGGTAAGATACTCAAGTAGTATGCAGCTTGATTGCTGGTCTCTACCGGCCTTGACATAGTACGAGTGGATTTTGTCTTTAAGAAGTAATGCATGGCGGCCCCCACATGTTCTCATCTGGAAGTGCCCTGTCCTAGTCAGGGACCTGCCTCACTATCAATTCTTCATTATCAGATTGGCCACCTAGCCCTCACACTCAAGCATCGGAAGAAAATACCCTGGTTCGCTGAGTCATGAAGCCTGTCTCCTTGAAGAATGTTGCTTGTGCAGTCAGCATGCTTGTGCTACTGTGCGAGCCATTGGCGCTGGTGAGGGGTCAGACCGCCCCTAAATGTAAGGCCAACGAAGAGCTTCACAAAGTCAAGATCTATAGAGCTAGCGACAGAAAGCCTTCGGGCAAAAAGGCGAGCGTCTGCGTGAAGGAGAATGGCGACCTATGCGAGTACGAGTTGGTTGGCCCTTGTCCTCCTGCACAGAATGGGCTGCCGTACGGTTCTACTTGCGGAGAGATCGATTTCGACTCTCACGACCACGGATGTATCGAAGTCGCAGCTCCAACACCTGCTCCGACACCGCCGTCCTTTCCTCCAGCTCCATCTCTACCTCCTGCCACTTCGAATCCTATTGACATTCCAACATGCAATGGTGGTCCTTGCTGCGTCGCTTTACCTCGCGGCGCCTCTATCGTCACACCATCCGGACTCTTCCAAGACTGGGCCATCAAGGCCCGTGTGGGTCCAGCTTACTTGACCACATATGAGGGTGCGATAGATGCAGGCTCCATCGCAACTGTGAAAAAGCTTCAGGACCAGGGTGTGACGGTGATTGAGCTTGACACTGAGTTCTCCTATTATATGAACGACACCGAATACGCAGACCTTGTCCAATCTACTAAGGAAGTTGCAAGCTACATCCACACTCAAGGCCTGAAGATGGTCGTGTACTTTCCGGCAGGTGAAGTGATCACGAAGCAAGCTATCGGAGTCAACAAGGGAAAGACGATTTATGATCATCACCCGGATTGGGTCCAGCTTGATCTTGATGGCAAGACTCCAAACGTCTTCTATGGTGATAAAGTCTTCTGGATTGAAAAGGATGAGCAGAGTGCTTGGATGAATTTCAACTCTGGCTTTAGAGACTACTTCACCAAGCGGGTCGTAGCCTTGGCAAACGCCGAAGTGGATGGACTTTGGATGGACGTGCCGCTCTACAACGAAATCATTTCTCTTTGGACAGATGCATCCCCCAGCGCAGCACAAGCTTTCACTGCGGACACCGGGCTGACGGTACCTAAAAAGCCTGATTGGCAAGATAAGAACTTTAGGGTGTGGCTCTCTTGGAGACATAAGAATATCAACAAATTCATCACTGACGTCTGTGCCGCCGCTAGAGGTGTAAACCCTAACTTCCTCTGTATCATTGAGACTGTCACGATGGACTATTACTACGCCAGGCGAGCAGGGCTGGATGGCGCTTCGCTGCTTGCAGACGGTGTTACCCATGTTTGGGAGGTGGATGTGGTCAGCTTGGACAATAGCATGCGGACGGCATATGAAGACGATTGGGTCTCTCTCATTGGGATGTACAAGTACTCTCGGGCTGCAAGCTATCCTTACCCTGCATGGGCCTTTTCCTACGGTGCTAAGGAGGATGACGCTCGCCATGTGATGTCCGTAGTACTGGCCACGGGTTGCAATGTTTATGAGGTCAAGTCCCCAAAGAAAGAGGGCTCTGTTAGCGAGGCGATGAGGGGCAAGATGTATGCTTGGATTAAGACGCATGAAGACCGCATGTACAGATCAAAAAGCATCGCGAAAGTTGGTCTCTTCCACTCAAGCGAGACTAGAGATTATGTCTTTGGACCTTCTGAAGGCAATGGCCTTCTTTGCACCGTTAAGCCGCCTTCTGCTGATAAGGGCTGGTGGGCCTATGGACCCGAAGACTCTTGCTACACTAAAGAATGGCTTGGCGAATACCGCGGCGTGATGAAGGCCCTACTTCACGCTCATATTCCTTTCGACGTCATTACGAGTCCAAGAATGAGCACCATTTCCCTAAGCCAGTACGGAACAATCTACTTGCCCAACACGCAGGCGCTAACAGACGAGCAGGCTGCAGCTATCAGAACCTACGTGAAGAGCGGCGGAAATCTTGTCGTCACGGGTCCTAAGCCGGCAGCCCTCGACCTCTATGGCTCTCTTCGGGACGAGCTTGCTATTAGCGACATCCTTGGCTTTGGGATGGCTGCAATCCCTTCTTCAAAGGTCAATGCCATTGAAGGCGGTGGCAAAGTTTTTTACCACCAGGATTACCTTGGCTGGAGGTATCTTAACAAGACTTCCGATACTGCCGCTGCACAGACGCTTACATCTCCATCTGGAGTCACTATGTCCTTCTTTAGCACCAACGCCGACCGTAGAGTCCACTTCGAAGCCAAAGCTTTGGAGGAGTGGAAAGAGGTTCACTTGCATATGATCAACTACATTGGCGTCAATGGGAAATACCAGAAAGTCAAGACTTCCTTCAAGGTTGATATCGATCTTCACCTTTTAGCTGCGGCTTTGCCAAGTCATCCACAAGGACTCACTCTCCAACAAGTTGCCGTTATCTCTCCTGACACATCGTTCTCATGCACAGTGGGAGATGGCGGATACACCCCAGCCTTTTCTTTCTCTCAGTCCTTACTTAGTGTACAGATTCAGGACTTGGACATGTACCAGGTTCTTGTCATCAAGTATGCCTCGTAAGGTAGTCATCAAGGGCCCTAGGTAGCCTCAGTGTAAGGTCGTCTGCTCAGGCAAACTAATAGAAGCGAATGATCCCTACAAAGTTTATACTGACGTTAGCCTCTCAAGAGGGACACAGAAGAACGATATGGACCATGGGCCAATGACTATCCAAGATAAAGACCTGTTTGCCGTCTGCATGCACCAACCCACTTCTGTTACATCCCGTGGATAACTATAAGCAAGAAGCGGTTGGACTACCACTTAAGGTACTGTCAAATGCATTGAGGCAGCCATATCACTTGCCAATGGCTCCATGTCAGACATCGGTCGCTGCCAAAGACTAAGCCAACTTTGCACTAACATTTAGCAGTAAGGCCACCTTGGTTAACAAACCATCAGTGTTCAGTCCTGTGCCTACTTGTCTGAAGCAGTCCTTCCGAGCGAGAGAAGGATTGCGATAATTTAATACACCGCTGACCGGGCTTGGCCTCCACTACGATTAATTGCCTCTTCCCTTCTAAATGACACCTCTCGTCACGCCTAGCTGCCAGGGTTTGTTACACAGGAGAGAGGCATCCAGTCATCTGTTGAAGCTCACGTCACAAATGCCCAGCTTCACATCTAGAATGAGATTTGGTTCTTTCTAGGCAATGATACTTCCCAGTATACTGTGTCATTGTAACGCTATATGCTGCGTGCGATGCCTGAACAAAGTGGCGATGTTTCTGGTACAAGTGACTCTTCCTCCTTTGCTGCGTTCCTATGACAAGGGCATGGCGCCTTAGACGACCTTGATCAGTGTTCAGATGTTCAGAAGCAGAAACTATGACAAATGCAGAGCTCTGAGAAGTGTGAGACGGCGCCGAACTCAGTCAGATCAACCTTTGCGAGAGCCTCTAAAGGCTGTTCCTGCGCCTCACACAGGCAAAAGAGATGTGCATGCATCATCATCAGCTGTCAGATAACAGTACTGTACAAGTACTGTACGGCTTCCAAATTTGACGCGGTCATTCATCTCCTCTCAGGAATAACAACTGTATATTGGCATAATATTCCCAATGTTTCACATGTGGAGGAACCGAAACAATTCTCAGCTTTTCAGATCATGAGAATTCTAATTTTTCGCGCGCTTTTTTCCCTCTCTCCTCCCTCCACAACTTCCACGACCGAACCTCCTCTCCAAAGGCCACACCTCTCTCTTGGCAACAAACACTACTACGGCTTGTGCTTTGTAGAAGTAATTCTACTGATACCGCATGTCGTATTACATCTCAACAAACACCAAGGACCGTTGATGACTGGGGATCTTGACATCACAACCACCGCAAGATCTCTTCATTTGTGATTCATCCGGCTTCAGCGACACACCTAACTCAAGGGAAGCTGGCACGTCTATCTCTGGTCCTTCAACCAGACCATTTGCAAAGGTCTCTCGCAAGGCTGTCGCTGGTGCTTCAGCGGGACTTTCTGCAGCCGCACGAACGGTGACTTGCCCCGTGGGAAGGCAACATCAGCGCACAATATTTTGAACTCGGCTCTCTTAGAAACGAACAATAATGCTTGAATTGCCTCCATCCATCTTCCCTTCCATTCTTGCGAGGTAAGGTCATCAAACTAGCCTTCCATCCTCATTGATGATCTAAAAGACTCGGCATCCCTTCCCCTACGTATTGTGACATTCTCAGGAGTACTTGGGGTAGCGAAGTGCTGGGCCAATACATACGGAAGGTCGCCACCTTTTGCGAAGAAGAGATTCGGGGGCCATCTCTGAGCTCAAAGGTGTTCCCACAGCGGAACATTGATACCATGACAAAGAAAAGAAAGCGCCGAGATAACGGTAAGACCAAACACTCTCGACTGTACGCCTTTGTCGCTTATCCCTTCCAACCCGTCTACAACGCTCTGTAGGTGACTCTGAGGCTAAGCGGCCCCACTTCGATGAACATAGCTTCAGTTTCGCAAGCAATGAAGATTGCGAGATGTCTGACGCCAGTCCGCCCTCCGTGGTACAAGCACCCCGTCGACACATAGATATTTCTTTGAGATCATACAGCGGTTACCAATAGGTGGTCGCCACTCTCACCCTTATGTAACCTAACATTGTACATTGTCAAGGCTGCTGTGGCCCGCCTGCTAACCTCAAACGATTCGAGTTAGCCTTCTGTCTCATATAGGTCATGGCCTCCTCTTGATCTGTAGAGGGGCCGCACAAATGGGAAGTGACCATCCTCCTAGCTCTAGACCGTACAGTCTGGTTTTTCGTCTCTCATGGTGTCCATTGCTGATTCCCACTCCTTGTAGCGAGCAGCTCTTTCCAGTATTCCCTCCTCATCTTCATCCCATACAATGGACAATCCTGAGATCCCATATTTACCGAACTCGAGCTCCTGGCGCTGATGGCCCTGCTCTGAGGAGGAGTGGTGATTCTTCTCCTTTGCCCAATGTCGTTTGTGCCGCCGGTTCGCA
>FLMG01003693.1:23088-48096 GCA_900088475.1 Hyphochytrium catenoides
CATCGATCACATCGCGGCGCAGATAAAACCTAATGCTTCGAGACTTCGTGTTCAATGGGCTGTGCAAACAGAAGAGTCATGGCGTTAAGCAATGCTTTACAGTCTGAGCTGGAAGCGAACTCTGCACACCTTTCTCTATCAATATGGGGCAAGTGCTTGAGATGCGCATTTGTCAGGAGAAAGAACTCCTTTGCATCGGACCGTGATATCAGTAAATACTTCTTCCTCTGTCTCTCACAAAACTCGCACTATCCACATGAGAGAGATAGAAGTAATAAGGAGGCCAGTTAGAGAATGCCACATGGAATGCCGGGATGTGCTTACAAGGCGAATACTGAGTAGTTCAAAAATGTACTTGGTAGGACGTTTGCATTCCACACAGCAAATGCTTCTCCAGAGTAAATAGTTATCTCTCAGACTCTCATCACTGAGGCGGACAAAGCCGTATCTGTCGTAGAGAGTGGACCACAATACGTCACTGCTGGCTTCTTTAAGGTTTGACCTGAAAGGACGTAACGTAGTCATAGCACGACAGCACATGACAAGTCAGTTGGTTCTCAGGAGATAAACGGCCGCAGCTAGAGCATGCTCTTACTTGCAAGATGCTGAAAATGAGCCGATATCTTCCAATGGCAAAAGTTTTAGAACTATGAGCATAGCTTCAGAGGAGACAGAGTGAAGATTAGCTGCAGAATTGTGCCCTCCAGATACCGTGGAATTGGCATCATTGACATTCAGCGACCCCGTAGGGTGAGAGGCAGATGAGTTGGGTGGACCTTCGTCGTCGTCAAAGAATCCATTGCTTGAGTAGCCGCTGCTTTCGTCGTCTGACGGTGGCCACTCAGGAAGGGGGTTTGGCTGGAGCAGCTGTAGAAGGCTGTCATTATGCCGCTTTACGCGTGCCTTCCATGACTTCCTAACTGACTCTTTCCGCCTCATCCTTCTGGACCCTCTTACCTCACTCACAGTACTACGCTATCAAACGTTCGGGTCAAATCCACCATTCCAATAGGAGGTGAATGATGATGGTGACCCTTGGCAACTATTTCTACTATTGGTAAAGGAACAAGTAGTTTGCTGGAGTGTCAGCTAAGAGTTAATTGCGAGGGCCAAGAAGGGCATAATCTTGTGAGGAATGACTTTGAACAACGGCAGAGGAGAACCGCTTCTTCTTCGCGTGGCTTGCTACGCTGTGGTGCAACCCACAGCAGGTGGCAGGGCGCGGCGCAGCAACCTCAAGAGCGCGGAAAGCGGCTGTGTTTGCTGTCAATCAAAGATCCATACAGTACTGTAAGTGCTTCCATAATAGCGGGGTGCTAGCGTATCATTCGGAGGGGACCGGTGAGTTCTGCATGCGTTAGTGTTCGTCAGCCCCAGTAAGCCCAAGGATGAAAAGAAGTTTCTTTGTGGGATAGTCCAATAGATTGATCAGGAATAAGGAATTCTCTAGAGTCAGTTATCCCTTTACAGCGATGCAGTACTGTTGAGGGCACAGGCGGCTTTCTTGTATGGTGTTCTTCTACAGCAGAAGAAAGTTCAGCACAACCTTCTGAGGATGGGATGATGATGATGCGTGCCTTGGACAGCGGCAGCACCCGTCGTTCAATTTTAAGATTGTCCTCCTTGCTGTTGGAAGGAAGATGTGGCAATCAAGGAGACTCCTGATAGATAATATCGATGCTAGCAGATAGAATAGTTCCTACTTACGAAGGAGCTGGCGCGACAAGAGAGAGTTACAGCGGAGGATGCTGCACTGGAAAGATCCTCCTCCTCCTCCGCCGCCAGCCGTTCGTCCGCCGTCATCGGCGCCTCCTCCAATTCCCGAGGACCTTCTTCACCACCTACAAGTACTGATCTTCTCTCCCAGACTTTGTAGCTGAACCATTTCCTTCCGAGCCCGTCAAAGGCAGATGTTCTTAAAAGAACGATGCGCTTTCGTCGCGGTGCACCACCGAGAGAAGCGGATGCCTTATTATTATTAATTAGCGAGTTAGACTTGCACTGTTAGAGTGATGGAAAGGAGAAAGGACAAGAAAGAGGAAGAAGAACTGTGACGAGCTTGTCTATTATATCTCTGTAGGCGCTCATTTAGAAGTATCACTCCAACGAGTGGCATGGCCGGAAATTTCAGCTTATTATTAGTCGCTGTTCTGTCCAATTATTGCTTCAGATTGGGGCTAGGGCTACGTATGAAGTACCATGAGTTCTCGTTTGCTGCCTCCTTTCTCTAAGGTTGAACTGATGAGAGATAGAGAAACTCTCTTATGAATGCGGCGGTACTGCTTTATGTTCCTTATCACTATTGATTGCATAAAGGACTTACAGCAGCAAGGAGTCTATATACTAGATAATAGAGCTTGAGAGGCACAGCAGCTTAAGCTATCGCTTCCTTTGTTTACTATTCCGCAGGCTAGACTTATAAAAGTGGGCTGAGGTTTGTCTCTGGATCCGTTCGTGACTATTGAAGGCTGCCTGCTGAGGCCTCGAATTTTTTCGTATCGCGGGATAGTCACAGGCGTAGGTCTCATTCTTTGCAATGCGTTGTGAGGAAAGCTCTGTAGTCTTCAGTAGATCCTCTGGCATACGGTAAGCATTTCTCTGCCTCCTTAAGCAGGGGCACGTATCTATCAGGGGAGAGTAAGAATGGCGAAGGCGGAGTGATTTGATGATCGAACCCTTACCTTACACCCCCTCTTATCAAATACGTCTCAGAGGCAACCCCGTCGACTTTGTCCACCTGTAGTAAACTCTGCATCTCGTTATAAGGTCCCAATGGAGTTAGCAAGCGTCCGTTAGGTTTGAGCTGCAATAACGAGTATCAGGTTTTAGTCGAATAGTCGATCCTAGCCACATCAGCACTCTGGCTCCTCAAGTGCCTGATACCTGGGCAATTAGCTCATGAGGGATACTGTTGGCAGCAGCGCCAACGTGGATGGCATCGTACGGTCCAAACTCGGCGACTCCCTTCCAGCCATCCCCAACTAATTGGAGAAAGTGCAGCTGAGTTAGTTGATCTTCATAGTATGCTGAGAAGAGCCGAAGTGTCAGCACAACCTACCAACAAATTTTACTGCCCCAGAATCAAGCAGGTCGCCATCTTTCTTGCGGCAATTGGCCTCAGCTAGTTCAACCAGCTCTGGGACGTAATCGATACCTACGACGTATCCATTTTCTCCGGTGGTTTCATTCGTGCCCGATACCACCCTGGCTATGCAGGCAGTCAGATAGCCAGAGCCACACCTGCAGCCAAGTGTTGACTTGCTGGTTAGAACGGAGAAGCTCAACGTGCGTCGAGAGACAAAATGCACTAACCCAACATCGAGCACTCGAGCTCCTGGGTGCAGGAATGGCTCAAGTGTGCTAATCGCGAAGGCGTGCTGTACGGCATCGACATAGAGAAAGAGATACTACTATTAGCAGCAGTCAGTTGGTGGAGAAGACATGAAGAAACAATACTCGAAGTCGTGATGAAGTACCATATGCGGAGCAGATATAGTTGCTTTCATGCCGATGCTGACTGGGTTATCCACATAAGCTTCTTCTTCCCCAACATAGTTCGCTCTGTCTATTGCGAGTAGGGACGGCTTCACACGAGGACTGGTAAAGAACTTGGGACCTGACATACATAGGATGCGGATGTTAGCTTCCGCACCCTAAAGTGATAGTACGTCTTCATACTAGCATGCGACGTTGTTGCAGGGCCGCACACACAACCATCATTTACGCACGTTTCTCTGCCACAGTGTTGAGGAGGTCCTCCCAATTGGTTGCTCTAGGAATATCTTGAGGGGGCATGTTTCTGGTATTCCGCGTTGCCTAATATGGCGTCTTTCGAGTCTGTTCAACCTCGTTGCTTCGGTTGGATTGTATTGGACTTCCGCTTGTTGTTGGCGAGGATAATTGAATAATGAGTAATGTGGCCCTGTGGGCCGCTTATGATCACCCCAGCGTAGTGCTTGAGCAGGTCGTAGACCAGCAAGTAGCGTAACTGGTGCATGTGCATATTGAGAAAGCAGATGCGGCTATGCTGGTCGGTCGCTCACAACACGAAGTTATCACTAGGTTATTGCAACGAATTCCCGTTTTCTTACGTTCATTCAGAGGAGTTGCCAGTGATCAGGCAATGTCAACTCGTACCTACCATCTCAACTAGCACCTTTTCCTAAGTACGGTGAGTGTAACGCGCCGGCAGCAGCAGTGAATAACTTTCATTTAGGTGCCTATCCCATCTCATCTGCTTAGAAAGCGACTCCATCCATGCAAAGTTCAACTTTGAATCGAGAGTGAAGGTCACCAGCTTCCTGGCTCTTTTTGCTCTTCCGATCCTCCATTCTTTCCTGCGTGCCACGAAGAGAAGGAGCGCCAGATGTTGGCAGCTCGAGGAGCTTCCAGTTTAGATACGGCGCGTCATGACCTTGCGGTCCAGAGCTCCTTCTGGCTCCTAGACGCACATCATCTGACTCTCCCTTGTGATGCAGACGAGAAAGGGAGGAAGAGGAAGAAAAAAATAGAGCTCGAGGAAACTTGTTGTGACCTTCACTCTCCATTCATAATTGATCTTTAGGACGGATAAAAAGAACAAGTCGGTGCATCAACCCATAAACCCATAATCCAAGCAATCGAAAGGAGCAACTCTTGACGCAACCACAAGCGGATCCCTCTAACAATGAGAGGATGCTTGGTGAGAGTGGTAGGTGAGCAGCTTAACAACCTTGAAAACCCTATAGGAGAACGTAAACCCAATTGCCATTGGCTAGACTTAACCCTATAACCATTGGCTCTCGAGCATTAGCCCTAAGTCCCAGTTTGGCCAATCAGAGGTGGGGTTTTGTAAGGAGAGGGTTGCGGTAGAGTAAAATTGATCTCGCGGAGTCATGCCAACATTTTCACAATGAGAACATAGACTACTCGATGCAACTTTTTCAAGGTCGGTCGGTCTGATCCTCCCTAGGATTCCCTACTTGTTCCTTGTTTGGCGAACCCCACACTCGACCATATATAGTCATGCAAGTCCAAAACGATCTAAAACGGTACTTGCTTTAGAGCTATTGGCTATTGATGAGTACCTAAACTCACCCACCGCGTTAGATCAACTGCACTTTTTTGGACTAACAGGGAGTACACGGATGTCATCCGTTCACCTTGTAACCTGCAGGCGAGTAGTAGTAACGCATCATCGTGGTCCGTTATAGCACTGCCGCTTTCTATTATACAACAGGGCACGCATGAAATTGCATCATCTCTTTTACTCGTTCCTTAGAGATTCATATGCACATTCCGATGATCTCCTTTATACTTTTTGGACCCTCATGCACGTCTTCTAATTATCTCCATCTGCAGCATCACCTGCACCTCAATAGATTCTCCGCCAAAAGAAGTGACGAATGGCACTACTGCACAGTTAGAGGTGTATCCATCTTTGATAGATTAGTAGACAACAGCACCGCCGCGAAAGCAAAAGTCATCAACTGTGCGGCGTTATCATCAAGCATTTCCTGGTTTCCTCGTAAGTAATGGAAGGAGGATACTTGTTGTTATAGAGTTAGTGCTATCTTTTTGGCTAGAAGAAGAAGTCGCTACAGACGACGAGTTTGTTGTTGGAAGAGGAGTGCTTCAAATTTGCGATTTTAGGTGGCGAGCAAGGATTCTTGAAGATCTTCATCATAAATCTCAAGTCTCTCAACCCGATATGAATCAGATGCCTTCAAGCGGATGCAGCGGTTCTCAATACTTAGTCGGGAAGCAACAACAGAGATAATTGCGGCGAAGGTTGATGGATGTACCTCGCCTGCAATGCCTATTACAAAGCGAATATTTGTATGTAGAATACACCTAGACTACATAGTGGTGACTGTAGGTGCAATAGCCAGCATCTTACTTGTGGTCCTCCAGAGATCATCATCCTGGTGGTCATTCCGAACCTAGTGCATTCGGGACTCAGGTGGTTGATTGACTCCTGGAGGTAGTGGCTGAGGGGGAAAGTGAATCTCAGGAAGTCGTTGATCATCAAGCACTTCTGGCTACTAGCATATGTCATGACTTTCCTTGTTGGTCCGGCGCTTCTTTCAGTAGTAAGGAACCGCACTACTAGTAGGTATAGGTAGGACTAATAGTCTAAGATTTATTACTACTGGAAGTTAGTAGGTTGACTAACGGTAAGTATCTTAGGAGGCCTTGAACGGAACCAGGTGGGTTTAAAGATGATAGAAGGAGTGGGAGGAGGTGTCGGTAAGAGTTATGGTACTTTAGCCTTGAGATAATCCCATGGTTTGTTGTCACCATGCAGTTATTATGGTGATACCGTCGTCATTCCCGATATGCCGCGATCCGCTGTTTGCACGGCTTTGTTATCACCTGATAATACTCCTCTAGTCTATGCAGCCCTTCTTCCCAGATGTATGAGGGACATATTCCAGAAGACTCGTGTATGAAAGCTCCTTGAACGCCCATTTGTTTGCTCCTTCTGACAGTGTCTTGCCGCCTGCCAGCATCAAATCGAGACCGCGACAAGGCTTGGCCTGGATGGTGGTGTCGTGGTAGTGCATTGTTCCTCCCGACTCCTTACGCAGGTCTACTAGAAACATGCGCCCAAACTTTCCACTGTGACTATTTGAATGGTGGTCCCCTCTGCTTTTGAGCGGAGGCGATACAGGAGGACACAATTGAGACAAGGTCTATAGGGAATGAAGGTTAACATTAGATTCACCGGCTAAGAAGTACAACTTGCAATATAATTCCTCTTGATTAAGAGTTATTTCTTCTTCCGTACGGCGCGGATCAAATGCCTGGTTTGGCTCCCCTCCAGCACGGCCATAGAGTGACGTCCATTCCGCACCACGAGAAAAAAAGCGGTAGTTCTCTCATATTATTAGACCTAGAAGTGGTTATATATTACGATAAAGCTATCAGTTGGGGAAAGCTTACGAAGCACCGTCGCCAGCATTGTAGCAAGATTTTTCACCTTCTTCGTCTTCTCGAAAGAAGTTGCTCTCGAGCTCTCCTGTATCAAGCCAAGAGGAAGACTTCTTGGCGGTAAAAGTTAGCCTCGCGGGCAAGAGGAGAGGAGAAACAAGAGTGAAAGAGTGTTACGATGACGGTTGAGGCTGATCCTCTGGTGGTGGCGGGTGATGACGATAGAGGCAGCAAGAGATCCTTGTTCCTAGAACTATGTAGTTCTAAAGGAGCAGTAGTGGACCGGTAGATGCTGCTGTTTGCTGGCGGAAGGAGGAAGAGCTGGAGGAAACGTCATCGCGCCACCATCTGTCTGACATCTGGAAAAGGCAAGGAACAGGTACTTTGTTGTTTGCCAAGCTCTCTGTCTGAATGTGGAAAGTTCCCTGACCATCCCCAGGACCTTCTGAAATAAATCTCATGGATACCCAATCCTTCATGAACTTTTCCACTTGTTTATTTGGGAACGCTGGAATAATACCGCTCGCGAATAATTCAAGGAAACCACGTCCGTTTCGCGGTAAGTTCTAGATGGAACAAAACTAAAGGTATTACTACAACATTTTATTCCGCTGAATAGCTCTACAATCTTGGGCATATTACTATATGGATCTGTCATCGAACGCTGGATGGCTCTGTGGAAATCTAGAGGCTTTTCTCCTACTACTAACGGTCTAACCCCCTTTAGCTCTCTACATATCTGTATATTATTACTTACAGCCATCAAGAGTCCTCCCTAAACCTCATAGTAGTACGCCATAGGGATGAGCTGCAGAATCTTCACTTGTTAAGGAAATACCATTCCGACAGAAGCTTTATGAGAGAGTAGTAATATATGTCGGTCTGATTCCTGTGGTGTGTGGCTGTGACTGCTGGCAGCTGGAGCCGCGCCCTCCTGCCTGGGGACTGGAGGACATGGAATGGCACCTGACCAGAAGACCTTCATTTCCGAATCTTCATCATCGTGATCACCGGGCTTTACCAGCACTGCCAGGCTCATCAGCGATTATATCTTGGACTTAGCAGTATCACCAGTTAGTTCCTTCCATCTCTTAACGGAACAATGGCAGCAGAGGCTGAGACCTTCGCCTTCTCCGCTGATATCAATCAGCTTCTTTCCCTTATCATCAACACTTTCTACAGCAACAAGGACATCTTCCTCCGTGAACTTATCAGCAACGCCTCGGATGCCCTTGACAAGATCAGATATGCAGCCCTCACGGACCCTTCTCTCCTGGAGACTGAGAAGGAGTTGGAGATTCGCCTCATTCCTGACAAGGCCAATGGCACCCTTACCATTGAGGACACTGGTATTGGTATGACCAAGGCTGACCTCATCAACAACCTCGGAACTATTGCCAAGTCTGGCACCAAGGCTTTCATGGAGGCACTCCAAGCTGGTGCTGACATCAGCATGATTGGTCAGTTCGGTGTCGGTTTCTACTCCGCATACCTTGTGGCTGATAGGGTCACCGTTCACTCTAAGCACAACGATGACGAGCAGCACGTCTGGGAGTCCGCAGCTGGTGGCTCTTTCACTGTTACTCTCGACAAGGAGAGTGAGCCCCTTACCCGCGGCACCCGCATTGTCCTTAAGTTGAAGGAGGACATGCTTGACTACCTTGAGGAAAGGAGGATCAAGGATCTTGTCAAGAAACACTCCGAGTTCATTGGCTTCCCCATCAAGCTTTGGGTAGAGAAGACTACCGAAAAGGAAGTCTCTGATGATGAGGAGGAAGAGGAGGCTGATGCTGACAAGCCCAAGGTAGAGGACGTTACGGAGGAAGATGAGAAGAAGCCTAAGAAGAAGAAGACCATCAAGGAGGTTACCCACGAATGGGTCCACCTCAATGATCAGAAGCCAATCTGGATGCGTAAGGCTGAGGACGTCACCACTGAGGAATACGCTGCCTTTTACAAGTCTATCACAAACGACTGGGAGGAGCACCTTGCAGTCAAGCACTTCTCTGTGGAGGGACAGCTTGAATTCAAGGCTCTACTCTTCTGCCCAAAGCGTGCTCCTTTCGACATGTTTGAGAGCACCAACAAGAAGAAGCTCAACAATATCAAACTCTATGTCCGCAGAGTGTTCATCATGGACAACTGTGAGGATTTGATGCCTGAGTTCCTTTCCTTCATCAAGGGTGTTGTCGACTCTGAGGATCTTCCACTCAACATCTCCCGTGAGACCCTGCAGCAGAACAAGATCCTTCGCGTCATCAAGAAGAACTTGGTAAAGAAGTGCATTGAGATGTTCAATGAGCTCGCTGAGGATGCTGACAAGTATAAGAAGTTCTATGAGGCCTTTGCCAAGAACATCAAGCTTGGCATCCACGAAGACTCTACCAACAGGGCAAAGCTTGCTAAGCTCCTGCGTTACCACTCTACCAAATCTGGTGAGGACATGGTCAGCCTGGATGACTACATTGGTCGCATGAAGGAGAACCAGCCTGGTATCTACTACATCACTGGTGAGAGCCGCAAGGCTGTGGAGAACTCTCCTTTCCTTGAGAAGCTGAAGAAGAAGGGCTATGAGGTGCTTTTCATGGTGGACCCAATTGACGAGTTCGCAGTCCAGCAGCTCAAGGAGTATGAGGACAAGAAGCTCATCTGCGCTACCAAGGAGGGTCTCAAGCTTGAGGATGATGAGGAGGAGAAGAAGGCGTTCGAGGAAGCGAAGGCAGCTTCTGAGGGTCTCTGCAAGCTGGTCAAGGAGGTCTTGGATGACAAGGTTGATAAGGTCGTTGTCTCGGCACGTATCGTTGACTCACCTTGTGTCCTGGTCACCGGCGAGTATGGCTGGTCCGCTAACATGGAGAGAATCATGAAGGCTCAGGCTCTTCGCGACCCATCTCAGTCCATGTACATGAGCTCCAAGAAGACCATGGAGATCAACCCAACTCACCCTATTATCACTGCCCTTCGTGAGAAGGCCAATGCTGACAAGGGTGACAAGACCGTCAAGGACCTTATCTGGCTGCTCTATGACACCTCTTTGTTAACCTCTGGTTTCTCCCTCGACGAGCCCACTACTTTTGCCAACCGCATCCACCGCCTTATCAAGCTTGGTCTCAGCATTGACGATGATGTAGAAGTAGATGATAAGATCGATGATCTTCCTCCTCTTGAGGAGGCAGGCATGGAGGAGTCCACCATGGAGGAGGTTGACTAAGCTTAGTGAGCAATAGTAGCGCACAGAGTAATGATCGTGATGCGTATTTATTTGTTTTAACGGACTAACAGAGCTGTTGATTGTCTGTTGATGCAAAGTGAAGTGCCTAGCATCCCTTTACGGCCTCTTTTCTCTTTAGTCTACGACATACAGCTTGCCGATTAGACTTCTACCTTGTTACATTCTTCGATCGACATCACGGGTCACTTTCATAGGACGTATTGCATGCTTGAATAAATAAGAGCTTAGTGAGGGACCTTCTCTTCCTCTCCTGTGTCCTTCTCTTCCTCTCCTGTGTCAGCCAAAAGGGCCGTGTAGTACCGGCTTCCCACATCCGTGCTCTGTACGGGTATCTTTCTCTGATAATGCAGCAAACTGAGAACGGGCAGTAGCTCTGTAACGCCAAAGAAGACAAAGATATAGAACGTCGGCCTTCCAGAATGCAGCTCCACGTGCTCAAAGGAGAGAGCAACAAGAAGGACTGCCCTCAGAACAAAGGTTGCGCTCAGCAGCACGGTAAGAACTTGAATCTACGGTAGTTGATCAGAGTTAGCGTTTGGCATAACTAGAGGCGGCAATGACAAGGGCACTCAGTGAAGCACTAACATGACGACCTGAGACAAGGGTACCTGCGGTCTAGTTAGAAAAGAGGGGTTTCTGCCATAGGAAGTAGCTGTGTAACAAATAAGGATCAACCAGCGGTAGGGTTTCCGTCACTCACCTCCCGGAGCTTGGACCGTCTAATCTGTAGCTCCACAGGGACAGACTTCAGCTCTCTATGCGCAAGATTCCCATACCAGCAGAGCGCTGCAGCCACGGCCAGCGATACAAAGCATGTGAAGATTGAGTACGATTTGCCTGTCACAAACATCTATCCGTCATCTACCGAGTACATACATAGAGCAGTTTGAAGCCTTACCCACGAGCTTAGCATCCTCAACCCAGACGAAAGCGTAGAGCGCCCAAACAAAAAAGAAGCATGCCGCCGTTACAGCGCTGAAGAGCTTGCCGATGGGCAACACCAAATCTGCATAGTACTCTGTGCTGCCGATGGCAGTGTAATAAATCTCAGCCAGAAACAGGATGATAAGCACGTATGTGGAGGCAAACAGCGGACTGGAGACCTGACAGAGGCGTGAGACAATCGCTTAGCTCACCAGACCACAATGCATACATATGGCGGTCAGCAAACCTGATCCACTGCGTAAAATAAGCGGCGCTCTCTCAGAGAGCACTCCGAGGAGATTGAGCCCTCTGTTATCTGACACCAATTAGTTCCCAAGAGGTAGAGCAGCCAGCATCGAACTATGACGGAAAGCGAGGATAGAGACGACATGAATCACTACTATGAGCTGCCATATAGAAATTCTTAGAAGCCCCTACCTGCTCCGATAGCGAAGAGGTGCGCATGAATGAGCTTCTGCCGAGTCCAGAGTCGGTAATTTAGAAGATTTCGAGCAAATTGCACGAGCGCCACTCCAGACACTATGGCAAAGGCTCCCGCCGCAATTTTAAAGGTGCGTTGAAGGCCTTCATTCTCAGCTATGAAGAGTGTCATTGCTCTGTACCAGATATAGGATCAATAAAGTTCTTCAACTTACCGGCAATTGCCAAGAAGCTCTCCATGTCTCAAGATCAAGCTAAATAACCACGAGATGTACCTCTAAGGCCGAACGTGTGAGCGCCAGTTGAACCTCGAGCAGGTTCAAGCCTTCCGCGTGATAAGTACCACTCCCCCTGCTATAAGGCCCTTGGGACGATGCGCAATAAAATCTGGAAACTCCAGAAAACTTCCTGTCTTGCCCTTGCTTCCTGGTAGAAACTCTGGAGAAAGGAGGAACAACACCGAATGCGAATCTTCTGAAGAAAGGAGTCGGCTCTTTGATAATCACTCACCAGTTACCTCGGGACCTAAGTTGAAGTTTTTATCACACACCACACTCTGCCTCCTCTATAATCCAAGGAAATATCGACTGATTACATCTACTCGGAGGGTGGCGGCCAGTTGCAGCTCAATGGAATGCGATGCACTGCGCTAGATCTACTACTACTTATTGTTGGTTGATCCGCATTGCAGACTGCAGGGGTGTTCTTAGAGATGTCCGATCGAGCTTCCGCCTAGTGTCACGTGTGAAAGAGCTCCTTGCTGCAGTGTTTACGTAAGTTTCGGTCGACATCAGTCCATGATGGCCCTGCTCAGAGGCAAGATGGGCAAACTTGGGGCTGATGGCAGAGGGGAGAAGGATGTGACAATATTTCTATATGCGGACGTTGCGGGCATCCCACATCATCCCGCATCTAATAGTAGCCAGCCTCAAGCAGGTTGACCCGACTCAGATATGGTAGATGACACTGAAGTGCGTTAGAGGCAGCCGCCGCCAGAGGAATCAAGTGCATTGGCTTCATTTCGGCTTCACTGTGCTCCTGGCCTATCAACGGCTCCGTGGCGACCCGGAACCCCGCAAGTAGTTAGATGCCCTCCAAGCAAGAAATTCATGTTGGACGTTCTCACTGAGACGTTGACACACGCGTGGTTCCTCTTCATCTGTCCACCACGTCCACGATGTGAGCTGGCTAGCGCTTTGGCACCTTGTCTATCACCTCCCGATACTCGAAGGGCCAGCGGTAGATACAGCGCCCGTGCTCGTTGACCAAAGACTGGCACACCTCATCAGGCTCACCTAGGAGATGCATTAGATAAATCTTACGGCCTCGGTTGGGTTAAGAGAACGCTCCCACCTCGCCTTAAGCAGCTCTCCCATTGCCGGAAAAGGTTACCACACCGTCTACTGCGGTAGTACTGGCACATTCGGCATCCTGTCTTATCGTCAATCATGCACTCGTGTCGCCTATCATCATAACTGAACAAAGGTCGTGGAAGTAGCATAGTTCATAAGCTTCGACAGGAACCATAACAACGCTCTCAGCCAACGGTAACTCACTGTGAAGCTGCGCATAATGTTCCGGAGAGGCGGTAACCCTCAGCGCTTATCCGCTTCGCTACAGTGGGCAAGAAGAGATATTTTGAGACGTGCCCTTTCTCTGGAGGCAAGGAAAAGAGAACGAAGTCCTACCAGCGGCAGCGCCTTCATTGGTTTCCGATATCTTTTTCGCAGCACATTTCAAGGCTTCAATGTTACGTTGCATGGATATCTCGTGGGAAGAAACAAACAAAAGCCCCAGCTGGCGTTCAGGGGACTCAAGCTTAAGCGCTGCCTTCGTATCCTCGGGCAGTTCAACCTCAGTGACAAACTGTCTAATGCAACCAGCCAGAATATAGGACAAAGCTCTTGGTCAGCAAAAGGTTGACGAGCGGCGGAGGAGCACCCCACATCCGGAAGGATCATGACGACGTGTACCCTACCACTTGAAGCTTTCCTTCGTCAAGAACTCCAGTCACTCGCAACTGTACGCTTTGTCCAAGAATGGACTCTAGACGTCTTAACCTCTCCTACAAACCTGTCTGTCAAATGAGAAAGGTCAAGGTCGGTAGTAACAGTCATCACTCCCACCTTGCTCTTTACAGTTTGCAGGTATATGTAGGGTGCTGGCGCCTTGTGGGTGTCTGATTCTGGCAGATATTGCCGCCGGAGAGACTCAAACTCAGACAGAGACTTCTTGTCAATAAATATCCCGACGAAGTTAGCCTCCTCTCCAAGTACTTCCCAGTGTGAGGTTGTTCAGATTATTGTTCAGATTAGTGAGGGACGGGCTAGAGCATAGTGTATCCAGTTCTTTTACCCTGGGAAACTGGAGAAGCTCCTTTCGCCTTGATCTCGCGGCTATGGGTTGTTTGCTGAACGTCTTCACGCGAGCTAATCCCCGTCGAAGGTCGTACAGGCATCTCCTGAGCGCGTTTACGGTCAGTCTCGCCGGAGCCGTTATCAGCGGCTGCAAGACACAAGGATGATGACAGAGGGCTATTAATAAGACTGGCAAAGACCACCGCAGCTCCGCATATCGCAAAGGCCCATCTTGGGCGTCCTGCTTGGGACATTATGGTCCGCTAAACACTGTGCCACCACTATACTGCACACCACCACATGCAGCAGGACAATGACTGACGATACAAAGCTTGGCCTAGAAGAAAAAGCTGAGAGTCTCAATAATTAAGCGGGGCGGACTGTGATCTGGTCTAGAAGAGCATCTTGATACAACGTGATGCATTCCTATTATGAAAGCCGTTAGCACCTCCGTCACAGCTGTCTTCAAGAGGGACACTCCGTATTTCATACTAGTAAATTTGTGTGAACTACAAATCAGTCTCGTAAGGCAGACAGCAGACATAGCCGGCGGCAGTCAAGGAGGACACCACCGACTCTTAGACGGTGGCGATGTTGGCGACTGCTTTATAATCAAGATAAAGTAGTACTGGGCATGTTGGGACACGCCCCGGAACCCCATCATTTTGACTGAATGGCGTCACCTTCAGGATCACAATGGAGAGCACCCTACCTCGCTAGCCGTCAATTGTAGGGACATGATGAATACCTGCCACCACCCAAACAACGGCCATCGCCGCCTATCTTCAACATGCTTAGAAACAGGATAAAAGTGAGGACGGTTCGAATCCTTTACCTTCAATGGACGTGGCACTAGAAATTAAACGAGCAAGCAGGAGCGGACCGCGAAATCGCGACAGAGCAGAGCTGCAATACTTTATCAAGCAAGGGTTTGAGGTGGTGAGCTTTGGGAGAAGGTGACGGGAGGCGTATAATTTTTGCATTCAGATCATTAAAATGGGCGGAGGCCGGATGTTCGTGAGGCTCACACTTTCCTCTATGTAGCATGGGACGAACATCACGCACTTGCTTGCTGAAGAGTTTCTGACTAAGTAGTAATAAGGAGAGTAGCAGCCTGTTTGAGATGGAGATGGGTAAAACTTCCGTAAGTCCACCAGGCCTCCTCTAACCCGACATGCTTCTTAAGACTGTGAGGAGGACTTCAAGTCTACTCGTCACCTAGCCGAAAGCCCATTGGTAGTAAGTCTCTTATGGTAAGGTCTTTGTCAACGCCGTCAATGTAAATCGTTGCATCTGGGGCCAGGTCGGAGATCCACTGAAGGCAAGCGCCGCAGATGGTTCGCTGATGCGCCGGTGCATCGGCAGGAACATCAATGCATGCCACGGCAAGATGTGTGATGGGTCCTGCACCATCTGCAATTGCTGCTGAAAGAGCTGACCGTTCGGCGCAAAGGGTCAGCCCGTAGCTAGAGATCTCAACGTTGACCCCGCGGTAGATCTTCCCGTTGGCGTCTTGCAATGCACAGCCTACATGGAAGTTGGAGTATGGGCAGTAGGCCCTCTTGGCTGCGAGTTCCCTAGCGATAATAAGAAGCTCGTCTCTAATATTGCTGGAGGACATTTTGTATGGAAGGAGCGCGGAATACTGACAGCTAGGCTTTCTTCTTGAAAGGTGGACAGAGAACCAGGGCTTAGATCTTGCTGTCTAACTGGTCGGGTTGATGAGGTGGGGACTTTCTCTTCTTGAGGAGTGATGATAATGTTGAGACGAGGACATGGCAGAGTTCAAAGGAGCCCGGACCTTGTGCTGGGCAACCTGAATGGACTGGATAAGAGTCCCAAGTACCATCCGGTGTCAGCGCAGCGTGACAGAGCAGCATGCCGCTAGCCTTTCCTTCCTTGTCAAGCTGCGTCTCTGTCCCTCCAAGGAAAGAGAGCACTATCATCGGCTATATCATTGATCCTGTCCGTCATAGGTGCCCTACATCAAGTTGCTTGATGTCCAACCTTTCGAAGTCTGCACAACATGTTGACCTCTAGGAAGCAGTTGGCGTTAGCGGCTATTATTAGTTCTGAAGGCGCATAGACATCTGCCTCTATGAAGGATATGTAGTAGGGTACCATGCGGATTCTGAACGCTGCATGCCTTCTGATGACGTGTGTGTCGAGTACAAACTATTCTGTACAGCGCCGTACAGTAGTTCTATGGAGCAGTCAGAACTCACAACTTTGGGGAAAGCTGTCAGATTCTGATCCATCAACTTCCTCACCACTCTGGTGAGAAACTTCATCGATCTGTTGAAGAGTTAGCTCCTCGCTCCACCTCCTGTGGCTGGAAGTTCCTATTCTGACTGCTAAAGGCTTAGCTGAGCTGCCATAGGAATCTCCAGGCTAGGTTCCACCAATGTCGTCGAACTATTGAGGACGCTGAGCGACACAGGAGCTATCATAATACCAGCCTCTTCGAAGACGGTGACTCAAACTGTCGACGACATGAACACGGAACAGGAACCCGGTGGCATGCGTCCAGAAGGTCCTCGGACTTACGACCCAGTGCCAGCGGTTATCGAATGGTTCCTTGCAAATGGCGGAAAGCTCCAGGGGTTGGAGGTTATCCACGCATCGGCCGAGGAAGGTCATGTAGTTAGAGTGACAGAGGATATTCTTCAAGGTGCCTGTTTCATTCAACGATGGCTCTCCACCTCTATTTGCCTCACGGACCATCCACTATGCCGCTCATATAGGGACAATCTTGCTAGCCGTGCCTTTTCGGCTCATGATGTCCAAAGACAAAGCAGAAAATGAGCCCCTTATGGCTAAGGTCGTGGCCTCTCTCCCTCCAAATACGCTTGAAGATGACATTTTGGCCCTGCTCTTACTGTACGAAAGATCGAAGGCAGCTGCCTCGTTCTGGAACCCTTATATCAGGTAATGCAACACCTCTTGAAGCTCGGCCGATTGACCTTTGTAGTACTCAGCAAAACCATAACCGTGACTGGCAGGAGCCTACCAGCTGAGTTCGACCTTCCCATATTTTGGGATGAGACAGATTATGCTCTTTTAGAGGAAACTCAAGTCCATCTGCTGACCAGTAAGCCACCTTATCATCCATTATATTATCGTCGGAGGCTACTGGTCGTCTTATAGGTCTCCCTTCACCTCTGACCGTTCCCGCCAGAGATGATGAAGGCGCAGATGGAGAAGGACTATCAACATCTAGTAATTCCAGCATTCCAGACGTTGTGCCCCGATCATGTGAGCCTGTGGGGGATTGAAAGCCGTGCAAGGGCTTGTCATGTCTAATGTAACACAGCAGATCCCTTCGTATAGCGATTACCTTTGGGCCATGTCTGTCATTTGGAGCCGTGCCTTCGGGCTCGAAAGAAATGGGCGATATGTCAGGGCTCTCGCACCTGTAATGGATATGTTCAATCATCACCCGCTTGCTGGCACCTCTCTAGACGACCATGTACACTTTGAAGAAGATAGCGATGTGAGTGTTCCGGAGTGCTCTTTCAACGTTTGTCAAATTTACATTCTAACGATAGCCCAAGGCCTTGCTAGCAGTCACCAATGCTTCCCAAGAACAGGGTAGCATCCTTAACATCAATTATGGCCCCTATCCTAATGCGAAGCTACTATACTCGTATGGCTTCACCATAGAAGGTAAGGAAAGGCGCAATATGTTATTCAACATAGCACCGTGATACTGACCCAAGGGAAAGGTAATCCTCATAGAGGCGTCGAGTTTTGGCTGCGTTTACCTCCCACAGACCCTTACAGAACGGCCAAGGAGGATCTCCTAAAGTCCTTAGGAGCAACTTATCAAAACTTTGACCTAAAGGGGACCATTCGTGGAGGTAAAGCCCATCCTATCGCGACGCTCTTGGTGCTCACTAACGTGATATCGGAGTGCAGACAGTCTTTTAGATAGCTTGATGATTGCGCTTCGAGTGCAATGTATGAATATTGAAGAATTTCCTCTCGTCACCAGGGTAGGTGAACAGCCCAGCGGCAGCCGCTGTGTACTTACCCTTTTCTGTGCAGCTAAATGAGAGGAGACCACTATCAGTGAGGAACGAGTTAGCGGCATACAAAGTCCTGCAATCAGCACTTCAATCGAAGGTAGCCAAGTACCCCTCGAGGTAAAGCAGCATAATGATTGTACTGTTACTTTGTGAAAGAATTACTTGTCGTCTAACGTTTCTGTATTCCTGCGGTAGTATTGCCGACGACCTGAAGCTCTTGAGAGCTACGGACCTCACCCGACGACAAAGAAGCGCAATATTAGTTCGCCTGGAAGATAAAATGGTTTTGACACAGATGGTATCTACACTGTCCACCTGGATCCGGAGGATAGAAGTAGAGGGTCTGACGGAAGATGTCCCAAGAGTGTTCTCCTATCCCTAAGTGTCGCGATAAAAGGCTCCTGCGAAGTGTGAATTGCGAGGATGCAGGTTCGTCAACGACGCACTATCGATTATCTGACACCGATATTTTAGCTTTCCTGACCTTTCAGGATCACGCTTGGTTGAAGGTATCACTATGTAGCTTATGAGGCTTGGGACCGTACACGTTATAGGTTTGACGCGATCAAGAGGAGGAACAAGGAGGGACAGACGAGGAGACTTTGTCTTTTGGACTTCCAGTGAGGCTGACAGGCGTACACGGGAATGAGGCAAGCTTCAAGGGCCTTCAACAGCAGTGAAGAGTTATCATAGGCGGATGGAGAGAGCGATGCAGGAGGCGGGAACAGGCCAAAGTGAAGTGAGGCGAGGGAGAGAGGATGATGATGGTGGAGAGACAGGCGATAGAAAGAGAGCAGAGAGAGAGACGAGGAACCCGAATTCTCAACAGATTGGTTACGTTGGTTTCGGGGGTGGGTGGGCCCGCAGTTCGCAGCAGATTACAAGGTTCATAAGAATGCCAAATACCCACGAAAAAGTACACTGCGAATCGCTACTTCTCTCAATCTGCCGTGGTTTATCTGCTGGTTTGGACTTGAGCGGGCCCATCCGCGCCTTGGCCTGCCTCGAAAGGCCGTTACACTTTATTGCGATGATTGGCCGGATCGATCAGGCAGAGGACAGACAGCAAGCCAGGGCAGCCTTAGAGCAGGAACAGAGCTAAAAGGTTAGGGCAATGCAAGCGAAGAGTTCACATCCGCGTACCCACACTTCCTTCCGCCTCCAGAGTGGGGTTTCGTAGGAGATGGCGCTGTTGAAGGAACAGCAACCAAGCTCCTTTCTGGCAATAACTGATCACCTTTTCTGCTCGTCACATAGTAAGTGAGAGAAAGCATACAGGCTATATTGCGCGGCGGCGGACGGCAGCAGAAGAAGAATTTTAGCATACATATGCCGGAATTGGTAAGCTAGAGCTTCTGGCTGCAAGTTGAGGTTGCCTCCTGTAGCTTTCTGGACGACTAGCTTCATATGTATCCATAATCACATCGTGAGAAGAGCTTCCGGCCGCTCCACTTACCACTGTATACACCGGGCGGCGACTGGCAAACAGCTCGCCTTAAAAGTGTCCTTGCATTGAGATCTCGGCGCTGAGCAGGGAAGGTCGCAGCAATGGGAAGGAAGAAGATCAAGATTGAGCGCATTGAAGATGACCGTAACCGCCAGGTATTAGAGCTGCTTGCTTAGAAAGCAGCATAGACCCGCCCTTTATAACCCGACATTTACACAGGTCACCTTCGTGAAGAGAAAGAACGGACTATTTAAGAAGGCGATGGAGCTTTCCAAGCTTTGTGACTGCGAGATCGCCCTCATCGTGTTTGACGCCAATGACAAGCTCTATCAGTATAGTAGCAGCAGCGTAGACCAGATCCTCCTAAAGTATACTGAGTACGGAGAGCCTCATGAGCAAAAGGACAATGCCGATGTGAGTACCATTCCTTTAGGCATGGCTCCTCCAGTACTTAAGATGCGGCTTCCATTTTTGCCTATAGTATGAGATACTCTTTGGTGACAAGTCAGCCAAGCAAGAGGCGGCAAAGATTACGAAGGCCCCTGCCCTGGCTCCACGACCCATTAACACAGCCGCATCGCCCAGAATTCTTCCGCCACCCTTATCAACCTCTGGCCTCCCTTCGCCAGGCAATTTCCTACTCAGCCCAGGCACCCCATTCGCACTGGATTCGGTAAATTTGTCTCTAGCATTCTTCGGAAGTCAGACACCCTTTGTTGACTTGCCCCTCTTCTCAAATAGAATGGTAAGAGTCGCGGAGGACGATCGTTAATGCCTCCCGGAATGCTTCAAACAGGAATGCTGTTCCCAACCTCGGTAAGCAAAGGACTTCTCCATTATAGCTTCTCGGCCCGAACTCACTGCCAAACCCGTGCTATCTGTCCCATGGGCATCGTGGTCGTCTCCAGATGGGCCTCCTCAGTCCATGTCTCTCGTCTGGTTCGTTGCCTCTACCTAGTCCCAGCACTTTTGCCAGTCATGCTTTTAGCTCGTTAGGAAATGTTAGCGGTAGCTCCTCAAGTGACAGTTTTCAGACTGTAGACTGTTCTGCTGGTAAGTAGCTTCAACTCCTCCAAGCCATTAGCAAGTGCTTACTACCTTACTGCTTTCCTTCCTCTAATTCGATCAGCCAAAAGAAAAATCTATAAGCAAACGGCTGTAGCTCAATCATCATTAGACGGTTCTCCAGAGAGAATGACAGGGAAGAGACCTCGGACGGCAGCATGAAGTACAAGCTTTCAAGGGGTCAGGGACGGTTTGGTTCTGCCGTCGCGTTAGTCTTATAACTCTCAGAGCCAGCCATAGCCATAGCCATGACCTAGGAGTCGTAGTGCCTGCAAGTGCTATATAAGCGTTCGCCCAATCTTCTTCTGACGGTCTTCTTCCCAATATGTCCTGCCCAGAGATCAACTACCACTTCGATGCAATTCGTAAATGATGCGCTACCCTTACAGGGCCACAATCCTCTTCTCACTCGTCTAAGCTCTCAAGCTTCTTGTCCACCTCCTGAATGATGGACTTTAGAGCTTCCCACTGCCCAAGTGTAAGTGAGATTCCTATGCGCAGAGGTTGGAAAAACTAGTGAGCGGAGGACTAGAGCTTCGCAAAATGCAAGGTCATGGACTGCTCGCAGTCGACAATGGCATATGTGACACCAAGAGTGGTGCCAGAGGCCAAAAGTCCAGAAGCATGACTCGAACAGGATGACCCTGGAAGAGGACGAACGAGTTTTACCTTTTTTGCCAGGCTTCATCGTCCCATTATCCTCATAAAACTCTCTTATATCGACCTGCCAAGACAAATTTATAAGGACGAGAACCCTAATATCTGCTTCTTGGTGCTTTCCTAACCTTACCAAGGGCTTTCCGTTATACGCTTTGACAGTAACTCTTCGCTTCTTGCTTAGCTGCATGCATGATGAGCAGTAAAGCTGTCACCTAATAACATCGACCATTGGTAGCCGACCTAAAGATCGCGGATACCTCGAATGCAAGGCCCTTGCCGCCTTCTACCGAAAATGACTTCACAACTGGCGACTTATTGGAGGAGCTCTCCTCTGAGCGCCGACCTTCAGGAGAGTAGGCTTCTGCGTCCTCCTGTTGAGTACGTGGCTTCTTTAACATTCGACTAAGACCCTCCTGGCCATCTGTGGGATAGTGTGCGCCTTCTTCGGCATGTCGGGTATGCCTAGTGCTTTCTTGAGGTTCAGTCTAAAGACACGACAGTGAGCTTTGGTTCATCATATATGCTAGAGAAGCAACGGCAGATAGATTTGTTCCGTATTTGACCTTGATCATAGTGGCCATGCTCTTTCACTGGAGTTCTTTTGGAACTCGGCTGCTGTAAGACAGTGTATCAACGATGAGAGAAGAATGTCTCATCAAAGAAACAGCTACTGATTCGACGATAGCTCGTCCGAAGATATACCAACAACTTCCTTCGGAGCCGTGTTGAGCACGAGACTCGATCTCCGCCAGACGCAATCAAACTATTCACTGTGTGAGGGTAGGATTTGCCATAATGCTCATCAGCATAAAGCGCTGCTAATGATAACCTGGACTGTACTCGTACTATGAGACTTTTCTCTTCTTCTGCCGGACGCAGTTCTTCCGTGATTGAAGTTCTGAATTCTGAAGAAGTGTGATTCGTGATTCGTTTCGTATTTCGTGTCAGTAATGTAGTTCTATACTGTAGGAATTCGTACAGCAGAAAACACAGCATTGGAAGGTTCTACAGTACTGTACGAGTACATGGTCAATGTTTAGTTAGAACGGGAAACAGAGACAACACTACATTTGATCCCTCCCATACAGTAGTTCTCAATAGCTTTTTATAAAAATGTCTCTGATCTCTGACTGATCATGGCCTTCACTGAGTTGTGTCCTTCATCTGTTTCCCCGTTGCTCGTGGTGACGCATTCTTTCCTGCACTCACTGAGTGTCGCTGGCACGGTGGCGTTATCGTGTCTCTTCCTTCTTCCTCCAAATGGGGACATTCTCAGCCCAATCAGCCTTTCCATAATAGAAAATCATCATAGTTCGCCAGTTAAAAGTCTGGACAGCCGATCCATCATTAGTCTAGTAAAGTTGCATCTGTCACGCTTTATGAATCATTCAATGAGGCAGCAAGAAAAGTTTCTGTCTTATACTAGCTAGAGTCCTCTGATAAAATATATGAAAGCCGTCCAAAGCCACTTTTGGAGTACTGGAGCGCTACGGGTGAGAGTGCAAGGCAGAGATGATGAACCACAATCCTGCCAAGAGAGAGGCAACTATCTAAAAGACTCCATAAGTCATACTGTACATAAACTATTGAGATCCAGTCTTTCGGGCTCGCTTCCGAAGCTCATTCTGAAGGTCATCTTCAAAACTGCCATCATCATCTTGGAGGGCCACCGCCGTCTTATTGAGTGAAGAGGGTGGAACCTTTGGGGCTTTGGATTGTTGTTTGCTCCCGTCCTCCATTCTGAACTTCTTCTCAGGCATTATTCCCTTCTGTTCAGCCAACTGCTGCTCTTCCTCTCCATCGGTCTCATCTCCACTGCTGTCATCTTCCGCAGGCCCCTTCCCGGCAGTTCTATGAGTTCCATCGGCGACCTTCAACTGCTTTGAAGCCCTTGCTCGAGCGGCCTTCTTTTTCTTCCTCTTGTCTGCCCGTTTTCTGGTCCGTTCCTCCGCCTCCATTTGATTAAGTTTTCTTCGCTCATCTAGAAGCTCTTGTTCTGTCTTCTGCTTGTATTCCTGCTCCATACGCTCGATCCTAAATATCTCTCTAGAAGAAGACGATTTTAGCCGACTTTAGGTTTGGGAAAACAACAGAGATGGCTGGGCAAGGCTTACTTTCTCCTGGCAGCACGGTACATGTGAAATTCCCCACTACCTGCTCCTGCAGAACTTCCGGAGACATTCTCCACTTTTTGGACTTTAAAGCCTGCAACAGGCTTTTCGGGATCTGCAGCATTCCTCCCTCCCGTAGCTTGATCATACGGTATCCGAGGCGCGACCCCACGCTCACTATTATCAGTGTAGGTCTGTACAGTCGTATATCGCCCCATCCTCTACAGCTTGGGGGCAGCACTGCTTAGCCCTAGTAGTCTGTGTTGGAAAGGTGAGACCAGGGTTGAGTTGGTCTCAATCCAATTGACCACCGCTGACGTTATAACCGAGCTCTTCGTCGCCAAGCACTTGCAGCCGTCCACAAGCTTCTTCCTGGCCTGTGGTGAAAGGATAGTGGGATTGGACGATAATGCAAGCCTAAAGATCGCGGTTCGGGGATGATGACGGAAACTCTATACTGTCTGCAGTTGCGTTGGGGAAGAGGGGTTAGCAGAGACTGCAGCCCAAGGTTCAGAAGGACACATTACCACGAGGAAGCATGGCACACTGCTCTTTCTACAATGACAAGAACTCGTTATTACAATAGCAAAAGCACATCGCTCAGACGTCGAAGGTGAGGTTGTTGCTGGCACAATCTCAGCTGAAGCACCGTGTGGAGGAGTTACTAAGAGTTATCATAGAGTAGCCAGGTGATAATCAATACTGAAGATCCCAGACCGGCCGCATTGATTCACTTTCAAATGTCAAAATGTATGGAGAAATGGGAGAGGCACTACAGTGGTCCAGACAGGGAAAGAAAGAGAGCACAGCGGATTCTGTAGAAAGATGAAGTTCTAGGAATGATTCTTGCGGCTGACCAGCTCCTTTTACTCTACCCAAACTACCGCCGATGGAGACGATGTCAGATGTGGAGAGAAAGCTAGAGTCTCTCTGCCGATGACAGATGAAACCTCAGTTCTTGTTTACCGCCGTAGCTTTAGTAGCTTAAAGTACCTAGCCACGTCCACTATCTCCCTCATCTTGCATCAGCCATTCCATAGGAACACGATACTTCTATGAATGCACCTATAGAGCTCTTTCATGGAAGTTATAAGGCGTAGCAGAGTTAGCTGGCCCCCAGTCTACATTGACTTTGCAGGTGATTACCCACACGTGGAAGTGAGGATGCTTTTCTTCATAAGCCCTAAATAGCTGCATCAGTGAAGGGTCTTAAGGATCGGATAGGCACTACTCTCAACATTATGCAGGACATAGACGCTGAAACTTCACACTCTACATCAAGCCCTTCACGAGAAACCGAACCGTCAGCCGGTACGAGATCATCATCCCAGATCGCAGTCTCCCAGAGCCAGCAAGGATCTATGGCTGAGGGACCTAGCATGCGGGAAACTACTTTGGAAGAACCAAGTGGTATGTCAACTAAGCGTACTGGCTCTGCGTCAGCGCAAGCTGAAAAGAGAAAAGCGTTAGAAGTGAAGAACAAACAGAAAGACATGCCCGGTGCTGTTGTGGCGTTAGGAACGCGGACCACAAATGACGGCCATGTGACTGGGAATGCCAACGATTCCAGCACATCCAAGAATCGAAAAGAGCTCCAGAGCGAAAAAGAGCTTAACGGAGCCATTGACTTAGCATTATCAGGGTCAGACTCGGATGAACTTTCAGGCTCTGAGACCGGTGACCAGGGTCGAAGACAAAAGGAAAAAGTGCCACTCATCCAAGAAGAAGACACCTTGGTAGCAGAAATTGGTATGGATCTCGAAGATGCTATCATTGCAAAGGCAAGTGCTGCCGAAAGAGACCAAGTACGCGATCTTGGAAGAGACCCAGA
>FLMG01003716.1:0-28383 GCA_900088475.1 Hyphochytrium catenoides
GAGAGAGGAGAGAGAGAGTGAGAGAGTGAGAGAGAGATGGACATCATCATCACCCTTCTTTAGATTTGACTGCTGAACGGCTGAGACGCACTTTTCCTTCTGTAGGGAGGTTTCAGGCTTCTACATCAACACTATAGCGAATAGATCTAATGCTATTACAAATAACCAACATCCCTCATTTGTTCTATTCTGTATAGGTCAAGGTCCAGTTTGGGGAGTTACACTTTTCTGGTTCTCACCTGCAATCTTTGACTACTTTTCATTGACTCCTCGTACTGGGCTGTTGGCTCTAGGTAGGAGATAGACCAAGAGATAGAACTGTGCTGTACACAGAGAGAAGAAGAGAAGTGGTGGAGCAAGGAAAGAAGAGAGGAGGGAAGCAAGAAAAGTAGTAGTGAGACAGAAGAGGACTCTTCTTCTGTGGGAAGAGCGCGTTCTGTTTGCCTTGTCCAATTGTTCTTGGTACCTCTTCTTCTCTGGGATCTCTTCTTTTTCTTGCTTCATACATGTCACCACCACTCACCCCAATCAACTTGCTTCTTTCAAAAGTAATAATCTATCAATCTTATCAGTGATAAAGGATCAGTGTGCCACGAGTCAAGACGAAGGCCGCCCCTCTACTCTGGCTATGTTTTGTTGCCCCTTCGATGGACATCTTTTTTTCCTTCTCCCTTGTCATTGTTGTGCTCCGTCCTTCTTCACTCTTCTTAGTCATAATTTACCTCTTTTTTGCAGAGAGCTCACTTCTTCTTCCTCCCTAACCCTTTGCCGCCGACCCGGCAGAGAGGGCAGCACTACTGCCACTATTATAAGTAATTAAAGACCACAACATACATGCTGTTACTATTTTGCATGCTGAGTTGCGTCGAGTTGTCATAATCAAATGAGAAGGAGAAGCGGAGGAGAGATCAACAGAGACCCACAATACGGAAACAGATGAAGATAAGCCCACGATGATGACATCTCCTACTACCAAAAAAGCAAAGGGAAGAGGGTTTTCTGATGAGGAGGCTTGATCCATCAAGAAAAGATGTCTGCAGCTGCTCTTCCCTCGTTAAGCTTATTGTTAGACTATTATCATTACCGTCTTGCTTCTTGTTTTATGTCTGCCCCATCTTATGCGGGGTAGGTTATTAGGTTAAAAGAGGAGGATATATTTAGAAGAGCTGCTCCTTCCTTCTTCTCCTCTCTATCATTCCCCAACAAGAACAACAACAACAGCTGATTATTACACCCCGTCTTCTGGCTCCTCCTGACCTACACCTTCTTCTTCTGCCGACAACAAGTTTTATTTAGATTCAGAAGGTGGTGGTCGTCGGTAACATAATAGCAAGCGAAGACTTCGATTGTTTGGCAGCAGGGTCTCTTCTTAGTTCCACAGTATAACTATTATAGTTTGTTATTATTATCATCCACATCAAGACCCTTCTTCTTCAGAAGGAAGACAATCATCATGACGACGTAGCACCACCATGCATCATCCTTACATGAGCGGCAACAGGAGCAGCGTCATAATCAACAACAAGAAGTCAATCAAACACACTTCCTCTTTAGAGTTAGTAGCAAGAAAGAAAGAAGAGCAACAACCACAACTAGCAGGATGATAACGGGACGCCAACTAGCGATCGATCACATGGTAAAAGGAGGAAGGCTTCTATTCTCGCTTCTTCTTCGACACTTCTTCTCGTCTTGACGTGGAGCTGATCGTGAGTCGTGATGATGAGTGAGCCGCCGCGCCGCCTCCTCGCTCCGTCGTCGCTCGCCGCCCCATCGGCGGAGACCTAGCTTCCTATCTTACGACCTCACAGGCTGATCAGCAGCTTGATCAGCGCTCTTCTCCGGTGATTGTTTGGTTGGCAAGTTGACTCTAAAGTTCGTTGAGGGATACTTATATTTGCGTTGGATGTTACCGTTTATCTGGCCTTGTAAAGTGACAAGTATCTGAATTAATTTTAAAGTATGCTTGTTATAAAGAGTGTGTATCTCCTCCCTCCGGTCCTGAATAACCCACCAGAATTTCAAATCAGAACTAGCCGTTACGACGAGTAAAATGTATGGGCTGGTCTTGAAGAGCTTCTTCCATCACAGCAGTTCTGACATCTTGAAACAGGGCCGGTCTCTCTCCACTTTCTTCGCCTCTTTTCATCGTCTCTCTCTCTCGTCCTGTGTCTCTCTCTCTCCCCGCTCTCTCCAGAAGCTGCTGTTGTTCCCACGGCACTGTTAGCGGCGGTCTATGCTAAGTTGTCTTCTTCATCCTCCGTGAAGAGCTTCAGAAGCGATCGCCTTCATTCCGAAGCGATCTCACGCGAGACGACTGCCCAGTGCAGGTCCTTTGAGTTTCAGGAGAGATTCTTCATTTCCGGATACTTTCTTTCTCCTCTCTATTACTCATAGAGAACCACTGCAAGCTCACATCACGAAAAGGTCTATCAGGACAAAGCATCGCTGAAGCTGCAACGGCAAAGAAGAGAAGCGAAATGGACTCTCTGCACAACTTTACCTTTCCTGTTCCAGAGCTGGACCTGCAAGGCACTGTTCTCTCTCTAGAGAGTCAGGCCAAGAAACTGTTCATCTACACGGAGGAGAATGTTAAGGTTGGCCTTGAGCATTCGAAGGTATGAGTAGATGCCTAAAGCTAGAAAAGCGTGCGGGCTGGCAGGTAGCAGTGGAGGATGTCGTGTGCATTTGAAGGTAGTCGTCAGAAAGCCGGTGAAAGAGTGACAAACCTATGTAAAAACCTAAAAAGTACGGGAGCAGCTAACATGTTGCATGGGGAGCCCAATTGAAGCAGAAAGCGGCCTGCTGACAGGGGCAACGGAAGGTGGATAGTTATAGGGAGGACAAAGGCGCGACCAAGAGAAAAGAAGCAGACTGTCAATGACAGCTCAACCTTTCCTTCTTCTCACCTGTATAGGTGCTAGTCTTAGAGCTTGAGCGTCTTATGAACTCTATCAGTCATCAGCAAGTCGCTAATGGAGCAGTGGTAGCTGGAGCGGTGAGTTATACCATCGGTTCTCTTGGCCTGTCAACTTGCTCATTAGTTCTCTCTCTCTCTCGCTCCCCTCGTGCTCTCTCTCCCTTCGATCTCTGCTTTTCTCTGGATCCTTTCATTGCGGCCTCTTCCAATTGATAGTTGCATTCTAACGCCGCCAAAAAATACAACGCCTGTAGGTGACGATGCTAGTTGGGGCTCTCTTTATTCTATTGCTGCCCTTCTTCAGGCAGAAGAGGAAGGCTGCCATTGCAGGGGCAAAGGTGCCATCTTCTCTATCTGCCAAGGATTCAATTGGGGGAGAGAGATCTAAAGAGGCCAGGTCTAAGGGTGAGTCACGGCATACTCGCGTTGTATCGTGCCGCATGAGATCGTTCAGTCTTATGCGTCCGCATGCGGTATCTGTGTACCTCCTCGCTAACAACATGGACCTTTAATCTAGGAGAAGAGGCCACTAAGAGTACACCTAGCACTCCTACGCGCGCTCCAGCCATTGGGCTTATCGGTAGGCTATTTATGCAAATGACCACCTTTTGAGAGCCTTACCTTTGTCCATACTTTCCTTTCCTGCCTTGCAGCGACTCCCCAAGGAAGACGCTCGACAAGACAGCGAAAAGCTACGACTCCATTCAACATTGACAAGTTCTAAGCCCAATTCAGGATCTTTCATGTGCTCTTCCTCAGCCCCCTGACAAGACCAGACTCTCTTTCTCTCTCTACTTTCCTTCTATCTCTTTTTCGCGATGACGACCATGACGCCTGCCTAGGGTAGGAGAAAGGCCTTTTCACCTCGAAACGTCCGAGACTGACCCAGGATGTCCTTGAGCCAGTCGATCGGCACCGGTGTACCAATAAAGAAAGAGAAGGTTGTCGATTCCGCTTCGGCTTCCTTAGCAATCCCCTTGGATTTGGGTTATCACACCCGTCTACCCTCTCTTAAGTTTTCTTGAGGGTCTATCTCTCGTCTGCCTGCTCTCTGTTCAATCGCTGGGCCACAAACCTTACCAAACCAGGTCTGGAACTGACCCCGGTCTTGTAAGAAAAGAGGTAGCTACACGAGAACCAAAGACGGAAAGAGCTAAATGATATAAATCTCTTCTCGCTTACAACTTTCCTAGTCCAAGGTTTCTCTTGGACAGTGTTTCTTTCGCTCCTTGATACTCTAGATCTAGTCGATCTACTAGCTCTTGAACTGTGGGAATATCGTCGACGTTCATCACACCGTGTCCTACAGTAGAATAAGCGATTGGTACAGGCGCGGGAAAGTTCCCGCCTCTCTCGCAGCTTTATGCTTCGGTCTCTCTGTCTCCACATCTTCACTTTGTCCAGCTTCCTTCGATGTCTTATGTTTACACCTCTCGTATCTCTTTTGAAGCCTTACCTGCTGACCAGATGTCTGCCCATGGGCGCTTCTCCTTTGGCTTAGGTTCTCCTTCGAAGAGGTGGTCCTCAGTTCCCAGCCCCTCTCCATAAATATTATCAGGGTCGAGGCCGCAGTCTGTCAATGACTTTCGGAGGAAGTTGGCATAGATCCCTGTATGTGGGGAGTTTTCTTAGTACTAAATAATGACGGTGAGCAATCCAGACGACATAGAAAACTCAAGGATAGAGACACAAAAGAAGAGCAGAAGAAGAGTTTATAAGGTCAGCAAGGATAAGCCTTTTGAACGAGGTGCTGCCAGTGAGGATGTATGTCTCCATAACGCGAAAGCCCTACGAGGGTCGCCCAGCGCCGTTTCAGCCTGATAGGGGCGGCGATGCGTACCTGATATTTTGTCGGTGTAAACAGTAGGAAGGAAAAATGGTGGAGGACCCGATTGCTCTGTTCGTATCATGTCTATAATAAAGGGAGACAGTATGCAAGGTTGGCGATGGAGGTTTTCTTTTTTGCATGTCGTGCTTCTGAACTGACCTTTGAGTCTCTGGTCTGCCATACTTTCTGCAACGAGTAACACAAAGAGATCAGAGAACAGCCAATTAGAGCCAAGCAAGCCCCGCTGGAGGAAGCTGAGATGCTTATCCAGGACAGCACTTGAAAAACTTCAGGGTTGACATGTGAATAAAGTATAAATTGACCTTGCACGCAGACAGAGATCGAACTTTGACGGAAGACGCTCACTGGAAAACACCGACCGCTGAAAAGAGAAAGGAGGACAGAAAGTGTACCTTTCGTAGCCATGAACCTGGTCCCCATATCTGATCATAAGTGTGTGCAGCAGGTGAAGGAGTTGATGGTGGAGAGAAATGATCGAGGGAGGGGGGTTGCATTCCGGCAGATACTTAGTCACTGGAGATGATCACGATTCTCAGTAGCACGGATCCTACATGCTAGATCGGCTCCTAATGCTTGTGCGGCCAGTATCGACTCGCCAGTCGACAATGCACCCGCTAGAATGATGGTTTTGTCGAAGAATTTCCGCACCTGCAGAGAAGTGTTCCAAGGCCCGGACACAGAAAGTTAGAACGGGTTTGGGCAAAGTTAGACAAAGTCGATCTGGAAGACCAAGGAACCTCTGGGGATCAGTTTGATAGGTAGAGTGACAAAAGAGGCGGCAAATGCACGATTAGGCGTTGAGCACGGCTAAAAGGTAAGTAAACCAAGGCGATGAAGCAACTGACGGCTGGCAGAAGGGCAAAAGCTGAGGCAGCTCCTGCGTGCCCTCCAGCACCAGAGCAAACAAGGATCAAGCCATCCACTCCTGCCGCTGCGGCCTTCCTAGAAGAGCAATAACGTGAGAGAGAGAGTAGCTCATAAACGTTCTCCATCAGTCTTAGGCATAATATCATTTCCCCTGTCCAGTCTCTCTCTTCGGACGTTCCTACTATTTATGCGTCAAGCTCTAGCTTTACGCCTCTTACTTTGCATGGACCACATTCGTGACGTCGTGGAAGACGACCCCTCCGTAGCTGTGAACCGCGTCGATGACTTCCCGGACGGCCCCGAGTGAGGTGATAACGATGGGAACTTGATATTTTACTATCTTTTCCAAGTTCTGCTGCAGTCTTCAGCGGTTCGCAGAGCCATAAGAGCCATGTACAATAGAAGAGATTAGGAAGAGTAGGACATCAAAGAGAATGGAAAGTTGAGCATGGTAGAGATCTACCGTCGCTATGCGAAAGAGATTCCGGAGGACCACTATATCATATAGTCAAGATGGAGCTCTGACCTGGGGTTAGACTTGTGAACAATGAGGTTGACTCCATAGGGGGCGGTCGGAGCCTTAGCCTGCAGCTTCTGCGTGATGTCTTTCAGCCAGTCATCCAGAATATCGTCATTTCTAAGCGCGTCGTAGATGAGCTCAAGTGCTGAGGATCAACAGCCCACATACAGGGCTTTGACATAGCATATTGTGCTGTTATTACCGTGCGTTTAACGCTGGGAAAGTGCCCACCACTCCCGATCTGCAGGTAGCAGTTACCAAGTCAACCCCTGATACTAGGAACATGGGTGCGGCAATGAGCTATGGAGAGAGAGTCAGAGTCCAAAGGTGAGCACGGTCTGCAATAATTACAGGGACTCACCGGCAGACGAAGGTTAGCTCGAGTTAACAGGCCTGGAAGCGGCATGGCTCAGAGAAATGCTTCTGGAAAATAGCTTAGCCTTAAACTGGCCGCACTTAAATGGTGACTGCTGTCAGGTTTCACTGAGAGACGGCAGGATGCAGAACAAGATCCCTTGCTCGCAGTCTGAAGCCTCTGAATAACATCATCCGGAGCTTCACCTCTCAACATCGCCATCGGGCGGCGCTCGAGCTTGGAGAAGCGCTCCACCAGCAGACGAAAAGATTCTTCAGAAGCCATCAAAAGAGTCCAGCAACCTCTTTCACGGCTGCATTTGGCTCGGAGGCCAACGGGCTAAGAGATCTTGACACCAAAACTAACCCCAGGTGTTTGAAAGATTACTAGCTATTGATTATCTTTATCTGACCATTGACCAAAAATGCTAACTGAAGCTTTCATGCTTTTCTTTACTTCAAAGCTTTTCGTAGCAGAAAGTCACCAGTGTTTAGGTCTAAGGAAGGAGGTCTCTCAAGAGGTTCAAGAAACATTCAACGGCGGAGGAATTTAGAAACATTCATGAGACCATTGCCATATTCCTAATCCTGTAGGGAAAGAAGATTGATATTACGGTTTAACAGCCGTTATAATTCCGAATCTATTAGTAGAAGTTCAGAAAAAGGGCCTTGGTGCGCCTTGATGTTCTTTTCTCAGAAGGGCAAGGAGGAGGAGGAGGAGGAGGAAGGAAAATGATGTCTCTCCCTTTTCTACTACTTGTCGTTCCTTTCTTCCTCCCCTGCCCTCCTTCCTTGTACAGTACACAGGCTGCTTTACTCTCTCTCTCTCTCTCTCTCTCTCTCTTTATCTCTCTCTCTCTCTCTCTCTCTTTATCTCTCTCTCTCTCTTTCTCTCTTTCTCTCTCTCTCTCTCTTTTTTTTGCTCTTTGTTCTTTCTCTTTTTCTCTTTTTCTCTCTTTCTCTTCTTCTCTCTTTCTCTTCTCTCTCTCTCTCCCTCACACTAACTCTTTCTCTTTCCATTCCTCTGTCTCTTCTTCTTCCCCCTCTCTAGCTCTCTCTTCGTCCCTCTCTCTCAGTTCCCAGTTTCTCAGCTACATTCTCTATCTTCTTGTTCCCCTCAAAGTCAATCATCATCTCTGCGCTCTTCATTCTTTCGGAACAAGCCGTAGCAGCAGCAGGAGCAGGAGAGAGAATCAGAAGAGCGGAAGACAGACGTCAAGCGACCAACCCTCTCTTCTTCCCCCTCTCTCTCTCTCTCTCTCTCTCTCTCTCTCTCTCTCTCTCTCTCTCTCTCTCTTCTCAAACTCCTCACACTCTGCCTTTACTCTCAATCTTCTTCGCCCGTTGCGTCACTGCTGCTAAAGTTCCTTGCGCAGCGCTTCTGTACCTGGAAAGCGTCCCAGAAGCCGCGCGACATTAGGTTGTCTTCCCTCCAGATTGCGGCGACTTCCTCTCTCTCTCTCTCTCTTTCTCTTTTTCTCTCTTCTTCCTTTCTTTCTTTTCGCTATTAGCGCCTTTCTTACTACATCGTTGAGCCTGATGAATTGACAAAAGCAGAGAGAGAGAGACGCGGTGAAGCTGCGAGCGATATGAACCTGCTGACCGTAGATCCGCTGTCTATGGAGGAGGAAGAAGGAAGACTCGGAATCCTCTCTAAAGCCCGTGACAGGTAAGGGAAAAGAGACAGAGAGACTGAGTGAGAACCAAAAGAGAGAGAGAGAGAGAGAGAGAGAGAGAGAGAGAGAGAGAGAGGGGGACAGAGAAGGAGATGCACGAGGAGAGACTCTGCTCGGAAGGGAGAAGACTTCAATGCACGTGCTAATGCTAAAAATGCCTTCCCGGTCTAGCGTCATCGGCTCCGATTGCTCCTCCGAGCCCGAGGAAGAGGCACTCTGCGAGCTGAGGAACTATGGAGACGATGAAGAGAGGAGCGAGCCAAAGAAACTAGAGCCGGAAGATACCGTAGCAGAGACAGAGAAGGAGAAAGATACGCTAGAGGTGGAAGAATGGGTCCTGTGCCGACGAGCAGCGCTGCAGGCGTTGCAGAGAGAGGCAAGGGAATGCTGGCGCAGTCTGCGGCCAAGTTGCAGGTAAAGCATGAAACACATCAGGAAGTGCCGGGCAAGACAGCTACATGCGTATTCAAAGCGGATGAAGAGAGGACGGAGAGAAAGAAGAAAAGCAAGAAGAACGAGGAAGAGAGAGAGAGAAAGAGAGAGAAAAGGAGAGAGGAGAGAAAGAGCGCGAGAAGTAGGGTCAGGCAGCAAGCGAGAAGCCTAGCGTCTTAGGGATCAAAGGTGATAAGCCCTGGAGCACGAGGAAGGACAGGTGATGGCAAACTGTCCAGGACATGAAAAGGGGGAAGATCTGTCCATCGGCTGTAGACGTCGCAACTGGTCATTCAACCTTTCCTGACAGCTTCTCTTTTCACTATCTCGCTCTCTTTCTTCTTCTTCACTCCGACGCTTCTCTCTCTCTCTCTCTGTGTGGCTCTGCAGCGTTGGCCCTGTGCCAGTGGGCGCGACCTCTGTCGATCCATTCCATTGGCAGCTGGTTATCCCGCTTCTACAGGAGGAGGAGGAAGACGAGGAAATGTATGTCAACCGCTATTCTAGCCGAGCTAGAGCAAGAGAGAATGTGATCATCGGCATACATTTTCCATACAACTACCCTCTGAGACCACCCATGCTGGAGGTGCAGTCACTCTTAGACGGGATTGCAGAAGAAGAGGAGGAGACACAGCCAGAGACAGAGGAGATGATTGATAGAAGAGAAAAGCCATCCGTGTATCGGAACAGATGCATTTGTCCCTACCGCCAGCCTCAGGGATGGAGCCCAGGACAGTCCATTGTCGATCTTATCTCCGAAATCTTCTCGGGCGTGGTCAGAGAAGGAAGAGCGTACCTGAAGAAGAATCTGCACTGTGTCTTCGAATCTGCATTGTGCGAGTCCTCTTACCTGCCGCTGCTGGACAGGCCTCTGCTGCCTTCTATCGGTCAAGAGGCTGGGGGAAGGAATAAATGTTTCCAGGCTCTCAGGTAAGAGCGTGACCAGCAGAGACAGGATAACATCATAGATCCCAATCTTTCTTCGCTATGCTTGCCTCTGGGCTGGTAATCACCTTCCTATTTATGCTTTTAGATGGGATAACGCGCTCAAGAGAGGAGGCACGAATGGACTGAAACTCTGCAACTGTTTGTTAACTTTGCCTGGGAGGAAGACTGAGCGAAGGTAACAGCGGCTTCTTTTGGTTGGATCATCCATGGCCTCCATCTATCCCTGGGGAAGCCGTTCTTAGAATGGGCTTGCTTGCAATCTCTCTCTTACTCATTCTCTCTCGCTGTCTCTCTCTCTCGCTCTCGTTCTTTTTCTCTCGCTTGCCCTCCTTTCCATGGTCTCATGGTCTCTCTCCTTGTGTCTGTGTGCGTCACCTTGCTCTGACAAATGGTTGAGATCCTGTTGGTAGCTGGATTCTTCTGACTGAGTCTGCTTTGTTATCTTTTATCTCACTATCTCTGGTGTTTCGCCCTGCTGCTTTTCTGTTAATCCCAGGAGTGCATATCTAAAAACTCATGTACCTGGATGGTCTTGCGGCTCTCAGAGCTGTCAGTACAGTGGACAAGCTGCAGAGGAACAAAGAGCAGCGATCCCGCAGGATGATGAGTCTTCGTGTTGGTATCCTTGGCGGACAGGGATGTTGAGGGAGGAGGAGGCAAAGGGTCTGAAGTGTTTCATCTGTCGTGCAAGAGATATCCTCGGGGCCGATGATTACGATGATCACTATGACTTTGTGCCTCTTCTGAAGGACTCTCCCCGCCCGCAAGAGTAAGAGAAAGCGCTTTCTCTCCTAATTATCCTCCTATCTCTCTTTCTTCCATTCCCTCCTTAAAGATGCATCTCTGGCCCCTCGCCCTATCGGGTGCGTTTCTTCTGAGGTTAGAAGGAAAGCCAAACCTTCAATACGCTTAGCTACGAAGGCTTTGTCTGAGTCATCTTCGCCTAGTGTTTATGTCAGTAGCATGACGGGCACACGCTGGTTCTGGGCGGAGGCATTGAGCTGCTCGGCCTGCACTCTGCCCTTGAAGACACGGAGTATTCAGGCAGCTGAGGTACTCCATGCTGCTCAGAAGGAATGGAAGGAGATCAGAGCGAGGTAGGTTTTCCTTCTTGCATCTCTCCAAGCGTTTTGTGTGTCTCTCTCTTTTTCCTTCTCCTTTTCTTATCGCCCTTATGGCCTGTGTCCTGCATGGCTACTTACTACTTTGCTCCCGGTCCTACGATGCCACAGGATTATCAGCGACAATGGGCTGTGCAGCTCTTGCGGCATTGAGTCAGCTCACAGCTACTGCTCGGGCGGTTCTGCTGCCAAACTTGTCTGCGCCAACCGGTCGGTCGATTCGCTTCCTCTCCTCCATCCCCCGTTTTTATGTCTCTCTCTGTCCCAGTTCCTTCTTTCCTTTGGTCTCTTTCTTTCTTTCTCTCTGCCTAGGAGGGTCTCGGTCACCATTCTTCAGGTGGCAGTAGTTAGCCGTCCTGCTGCCCTCTCTCTTTCCATAGACTAATTGATACCTTCTCCTTGCAGACGATGTATAACTAGGGACAAGTCCGTCTCTTACATCTCCCTCGCGGACGTGGCCCAAGAGCAGAAGCTCTTCTCGGACCTTCTTCTGTCGAGAGCAGAAAACTATGGAGATTCCCAAGGAAGTGGCGGAGAAAGAGAAGGATCTAACTCCCTCTGCTCTCTACCTGGGAATTCTCCGGATCTCTTCACGTTGAGGGCTACCGATGACGCTTGTGTGGGGCTCTACCAGAGGATGAAGAGGCTATCAGGAAGAGTGGAACAGAGCGAAGACAGTGGGCCCACATTGCAAGCGAGCTCGAACTATTCAGACGCTACCATTGATGACGAAAGTAACTCTAAAGGTTGAACTTTGCCTCCTTTCTGCGTCTTCGCCATTCTTCTTTGCGCTTCCTTATAATCCGCCCGTGCCTAGCCTACCTTTTCTTACACTTCTCCACTGCTATGCCTATCTTACTCTGATGGCCTCAGGCAATGCAGAGTATAAGCTTCCAGCAGACTGGTCCTATTCCGCAACCGAAGGAGTGCCGGAGGGTCTCAACCTCGTTGAGCCTTTTCTTGTTAAGCCCAGTAAGCTTATGGATATCGTCTGTCTAACCTTGTGCCGCACCTCCCTTTCCTTTCTGTTCCATATCTCTCGGCTGCTCTTGCTAGCCAGTCTGTTTTGTCTCTCTGCTATGTCCCCGATGTCCGCCTGGAAGCTCGCCATTTGCAGCCAATAATCATTTGCTCTTGTTGCATTGGGCTCACGGTCCCCAGTATGACACAGTGTCAATTTTTCTGTTCTCTACTATTGATACTGTTGACACTTTCCCCTCGCACAACCCCTTCTCATCCTTGTCTTGAGGTTATTCTGACTGATATGGCTGTCTATCCAGTCCCAAAGGGCGCCGGAGTCGTCCGATGTTGCATGGTAGTGAAGAAGAGTCCGACGATGTTCACATACTCTCTTTATCTCGATGACGGGAGGACAGATGGTTTGTGCACGTTCCCAAAGGCCTCTCTTTTCTTTGTGCGCTTTTTCGATGCTTATGCTTCTTCCTGTCTTAGCTTCCTGGCTATGAACTTCTTGTGCCTATCAGTTTGTGAACTTAGAGTCTCATCCCTCAGCTTCAGCTAGTGTGCCCGGCAACTTAAGCCTGCTTCTCCATTTTCTCTAGCGCTAGATATGGAGCAGCTTTTTCAAGATCGAAGAGATTATTCCTCAAGAAGTCGCTATCCTTTCAGCGTCGCCACAGACACTGAAGTTGGAGCATCACACCCTTCAGGTCAGCTAAAAAGTTAGAGATACGTCCACAAGCGCCTTCCCTTCTGTCCTGTCGCACGCACTCATGTATGGGCTCGTTGTCTCCTCACGCTTGTGGAAGAGATGCCCTTTCGTCTATCACTTAACATTACATGTCACTGTCTCTCACTGCCGGCATTGTTGCTCGCTTTACACAGGGATGGTGGGCCTCAACATCCTGATGTACCGACAGCGGATGATACAGAATGAGGACTTGGGACGGATGGTGGTTGCGATGGCTGCTGCTAAGCGACTTGATCTTCCTTCCCTTCCAGCAGCAGTATGGCAGGTAAGACGCGATGTAACCCTTTCCCCTGTTCGTCTTTGTTTAGCAACTCTGTCTCTTTCACGCCTTCTGGCATGCTGTAAGTGCTTCTCACCTTTTCGCGATTGCGAGTTTCGTCGTTAGGGTTCTCCCTAGTCAGAATGAGCTCTGAGAAATGAAGTATCTTCTCTAAGGCTCTTCCGGACGGACCGCCTTTTGCCTTGTTTTGCATCTAAAAACACCGCTTCCTCGCTGCTCTTCTTTCTCTTAGTATATTTATCAGATGGCCCAAGGTGTTCCTCGGCCGTCTACTCGCCTTCTATGGGCTCGTGAGTCGTTGAAGACTGTTAATATTTATGGCAGGGGTAACATTCTTACTAGAAGAATGAACGGTAAGTCAATCATGATGTATATAGGGCGCATCAGCAATGACAGCGCGCCAAGCATAATCCAGAGTGAAATGGGAGATCTCTCCCCTAGAGAGAGACTAGAGCGAAAAAGAGGCCAAAGGAGGAAGAAGGGAAAGAGCAATGCACTAGAAACAGCGATGGGGCCCTTATGATGTTGAGAGGTCACTTAGGAGGAGGTCGAAGTTCATCATTAGCGGTGATAGCTCGAAGCTGTGTCCAGCAAAGACTGAATCCCGGTTGATCTTGATAACTGCAGGAGGCCGTGGACAGCATGTCGGAACCGTCCGCTATCATCACACCTTGGGACAGGGCAAGCCTAATCTCGCCAATGGTCATCTAAGGAGCATCCTCTATGCCGTTGGACATCCTGCCTCTCTCCGTTCAAGACAACGTCAGGGCTCAGGCTCTTCTGACTCCACATCAGGCTCCTCTATGAACGCTAAAGAAGACGGTAAGGGTAGTCTTCGTGATCGTCTCGCCAAACGCAGCCCAGACGGCATACAGCTTTATTTGCCCTCCATGTCTCTCGTACCTATCCTCAGCTTGTAACATTCCTCTTACAATTTCCTTCAGGTTCAACACTTGCCTGCCGCTTCAAGGCAATCGGCTCTATCCGCTGGAAGTTTAGTCGTCTGGGACTTTGGCCTAACAGCGGAGAGGTTCACATCCCGCGATTGAACGATTTGCCAGCGAGAGATCCTCTGCAAATTGGCTCCGAAGGTAGACTAAAGGGCAAGCGTTGCAGGCCCTTCCTCTCTTCTCCCCGCTCAGCGCTCGTTGATAGACTTCATCTTGTTTTTGAGGATGTAAAAAAGTTGGTCCTCTCGGTCTCTTTCCTACTCTCAATGCATGTGGCTCGCCTTAGTGCGGTTGTGTGCAATTATTTTAGTCCGTGACCTTGTCTCGTTGTTGGTCTTCCACGTTTGCCTACCGTTGGTCTCCTATCTCTTGCCGGTTCTTCCGTTTAGCTTCATCTTCTCTTCCGCTCACCTTCACTTACGGGCCCATTTTTGGCCCCTCACTCTTGCATGCTGACGGCTGGTCCTTTCTGTCCTGGCAGTTCCACGTAAGATTCATCACTTCTCGACGGAGACAGCGCCCGTTCTGGACGACACGATATTAGAACAAACGCTGCAGGAGCAGAGGGGTATCCGCCTCATTTCACGTCCTCCTCTGTGGAGAGACGACCTTCAGGCCTATACTATTTCTTTCCATCCCAACGGCAGAGTGACGAAGGCCTCAGAAGGGAACTTTCAGATCATCTCCCCTTGCGAGCTGCAGGAGCCAGAGGTGGAGAACTCTCGAATTGAGCACGAGCAAGTGCTGCTGCAGTGCGGACGCTATGGAGAGATAAAGGACCGGTGGCACGTAGATGTGCGCTATCCTCTTTCTATCCTCCAGGCCTTCGCGATCTGTATCACTAACCATGGCATCGTTGACACGTGAGAGGTAAGGCTTTGAAAGACTCAAGCCAAAGGAGATGAGAGAAGCATGTGTAAGATAGAAGGAAAAATCTACCTTTTTTATTTATAGTGTACATAGTTAACGGCATAGCTGCCGTCCGATAAGTGGCAAATAATGGAAGTGTGGCAATGATCACACGGAATGTTGAGAGATAGGGGCAGAAGGCTCATCAAGGGCCTGACAGCCTAGAGAGGAAAAGAGAAGATGGAGTAAATACATAGGAAGAGCTTTCTGTACAGTCTGTAGGACGGCGGAACAGTCAATATGAGGTCTAGCAGTAACTAAGAAAGGCTCAAGCAGCAGCAAAGACAATGCTGACCCTTTAGCACCGCTCGAACACTCGATAGAGCTTCTGCAAGCAGGCCACCTCGGTGACCGCAGTCGCAGAAGAGAGAGTAACACTTGGACAAAGCTCTGTGCGAAAGGCTGGATAGAGGCAATGCTCTACCGTCTTAGCAGCAGGATGATCTTTAGTGAGGTGACTCGACAGCGGAGCGTCAGCGGAGGGAAGGACAGAGAATAGCATCCCGAGCTCCTTGGCGATGCCATCCAAACAGGCCTGCTCCTCATCCCAGTCCACCTATAGACCCACAAGTTAGCACACACATGCTGTCTTGTTGACTTTGATCGCGTCAGAGCAAGACGAGTCAAATCTGAATGAGAAGAGGTGACAAGGTCCTGTCATATGCGAAGACTTTGTCTCACCTCCGTTGCTAGCCTCAGAACAAATGAGGGAAGAGCAAAGGTAGAAGGCTTATAGTCATCCAACAAGTCAGGCAAGCTGTGCAGGTATCCCTCTGGATCTATATCGATTCGATAGTACTCGCCCAACAACTCTCGCTGACTGACGAGCAGCTCTGCTACTTCCTGCAACACGTAAAGCTTCAGTGACAGCCAAAGCAAAGATATGGGAAAGATTCGTCTAACTAAAAGTTGCCTTAGCTGACGAGTAAAACAAAGAGCTAAAGCCGTGTCAGAAGGGATGGAGGACATACTGACCTTCGCCAGATCCTTTGGGTCTCCATCCTCTTCCGTCCACCCCGAGGACGGATCCAAAATGGCAGCCTCTGCCATCTCGACGACGGGAAGCCCTTCCGAAAAGCTGACAACAAAAAGATATTAGACCAAGTAGGTAGGGCTAAGACTACCAGCTCCTGAAGAATGAACAAGGCTTGACGGGCTCGCAAGCACACAAAGAGGGACAACGGGTACCTCCTACACGCCGAGAGGCTGAGGTTGACTAACAGAAGGTCAGGCAGAGACAACGCTTGGAGGACGATATTGCAAAGGCAGTTGCTGTAACCAAAGACAAGCTGTGCACCTTATCATCGGCATTCTGCTGAAGCTCCTCAACGTCAGCTGATAGAAGAGCTCGGAAGCCAGAAGTCTATGGTTCACAAGCAGAAGCTTCGTCCCGTTTTGCACCAAGGAATATTCAGAGTCCACGAGCCCCACGTAAGTGTGCTTCTGCAAGATCTGATGAACAAGGCAACACCCTTAGCTTTAAAGATGAAAATATCTTTATCTTTACGCACGGATGACCAAATGTCCAAGACGCAGTAAGGGAAGATGAGTTAACATAAGATATCAGCTCTTAGCGGTCAGACATAAAGTTAACCGGGGGGCACTTTTATAGTCAAATCAAGGTTCCTTACCTCCCTGAGCCCCTTGTCCGCCTTCTGCTCCACCCCTTTCAAAAGGTTCTGCAAGCTCGTCAGCTGAGGAACCTCTGCTTCCCGTGCCTTCCGTAGACTTCTAAGTTCAGACTGGGTTAACTCCTGTCCACCTTCTTCTGCGGCAAGTAAGTTAGTTTCTTGCTTCGTAGTATATAGGTGTCCTCTCCAACGTACGTGGAGCAAGGGTGATACATTGATGATACATTTGAAGCAAGCGCGGGGGTGTTTCTTCAAAGAAAGTCTAAACAGTTACACCGAGAGTCACCGTGCGAAGGAACACTACCATAGATACAGATCGTGAAAAGTACCTGCTTTGCTCTGGCTAGAACCACCGTTTTCCTCCGATACATGTGGTGAAGACCGAAGGAGGAAGCTGTCAATTCGCGAGGTGCGATGGTCTGTCCGGACGAGCTTCTGTGGTGCCTTCACAGCCCGGTGGCGACAAGATATATAAAAAATAGGTGCAGATGAGCAGCATGAAAGGAAGAGAGATAAATGTGACGTCCGAGTGAGATCAATTCTGCGACTGACTCGAGGCAACCATAAGTTCCCGTCAGACAACCCAGGTTAATAGCTCAAGCACATAAAGGGTTAGTGCCACCCCATAATCTCAAGGGACCACAAATGGGAGCCTTACAGCAGCCTCGGAAGGCGAGCACGCAATGCAGGAAGAGCAGTAGAATCCACGATGGACGATCACAACACAATAATACCTTGCTTGGCTCATACTTTGACTTCTTCTTCGCTGTAAGCTCGACCTGCACCAGTCTCTGCTGCGGTTCCCCCTGTGCGGTAGATACGCTCAGAGGAGCAGCTTTCAGCTTCCAGCAAAGGGCAATTGGCACGTATATACCTTCCTCTTCTTGCGGGAGTCATCCCCCTCACTTGGTCTGTCACTTTCGTCTTCTGAACCACTTCTTCCGTCAATTTCTTCTATATCACCTTTGTTCCTCTCCTTCTGGGAAAACGGAGAAGAAGTTTGGAAAAGAGCTTGGGTCTGAAAAGTTCGGGAGGAGTTTGCTCCTTGTAAAAGCTCCGCAATTTTCAGCTGCAACTTATCTGTCACATCCTGCTCAAAGAGGAAGTGTACCTAAATGGAGACCATGCCCTGTTAGTATATGCAACAACTTTTCCTCCTTTCCTCCGCAGTCTACGTGAACCCTTGCCCGACCGCTATCAAGTCAATTAAATAAGCCTTTCCGCGGCAATGTCTGCTTTGCCAGGCCCTTCACTTTAACCGGATATGCCGCCACCCTACCATTCCGTGAACATCAGCAAATTTCTTTTCCTTCTTATTATTGTCACCTTGCTGTCCTACCTCTCTCTTGGTGGGGTGTACGTTGACGTCGACATTACCCGACGGCAAATCCAATGCCAGGTAGATGAAGGGAGAAGAATTCTTCGGCAAGTACTCAGCATACACGCTCTCTAGGGTCCTCTTTAGGCCTGGATTCTCGACTAACCGCCCATTGATGAACATGATAAACACCCCTCTTTTCAGGCTGCGGGCGGGAAGGGCAAAGTTAGTCGGAGAGAGAGTTCCAAGTAATGAAAGTAAAATCAGACCGTCCCCCTAGCTCTAACGCTGAGTTGAAGTCGAGGCAATGTTGAGGGAAGCGAGCTGAGTCAGGCGGATGGGGGTGCTTGGGCAAGGAACAATGTTATTAGAACTAAAAGCCGATAGCAGGAGACAGCTGTAAAAAGAAGAAGTCGGGCCAGGAGAAGTATGGCAGATGGGCGGGGAATCTACCTATAGTTAGCGTTAGAGATGTATCCCTTGGCGCGGAAGGAGAGTCTATCCATGGTCTGGGAGCTCTTTAGTTCTGCCTCGGAATGATTTGAACAATACGGGGACAGGAGTGGATTTTAGGGTAGCAGGACTGGTAAGAAGTATGGAGCAGGGAAGAGAGCGAAGATAACGGCAGACGGGTGCAGAGTGCCAGTCATAGTCCGTGACGAAAAGAACTACCTTCAGACCATCCTTCTTGGCATTCCAAGGCTATCAGTTCCCTAGCAACAGCTTGACCATAGACTGCTCTAATGTTGTCCACCGTGGTACATTTCATTGGCGTCTTCAGGTCAGCGTTGGCATCTCCGATCTACGTAGATGTTTACGCCCAAGGTGTATTATCAGCACCCAAGCGGAGGCAAGGGAAGAATGCAAAGACAGTAGCATAGACGAACTCATAATTAGGCCTGGGCGAAGCCGCAGGAGTGAACTGAGAGATACGGACCCAAGCTAGATAACAATGGGCTTTGCTTTAGTGCAAACACCTTTTTGCAGGTAAACGAGACTCCTGTAGCACCATAATGTATGGCATAGCGCTGCACAACTTCCAATATGCGGTGGTACTCCTCATTTGGGTTCTTGAAGGCGCGCTTGCGAGTAGGGACGTTGTAAAACATGTCCTCGACCTAGAGCGTCAAGTGCAAAGGTCAGTTGTGCTGAGAATGGGAAGAGGAGAAGCAAAGCAAAGCGCAAGAAGTTGAAGAGAGAGTGATATACTCACCAAAATTTGAGTGCCAACGACGCCTGCGCAAGGTTTGGGTTTGGCTTGTTCTCGAGGAGCCCAGGGGAGCAAGGTTCCGTCCGAGTACCTAGCCCTAGGATGATAGGCCGATGAGGCAGGTTGAGGGTCAGGTGGTTAGCTCTTTCATTGGACCGGGACCTGTCTGACGGCCAGGGGCCACTAGCTGCTGGTTGATAACTCACGGACAAGGAGATCAGAAAAACTTATACCAGAGGAAAAGGCGAGGAGACTCCAAACAGCTAGGATAAAGAGAAGGGGATCTAGGAGCAAGGTCACCTGTATGCACAAGGCTGATCTTTGGTTTTGGAGGTGATGGTGACGTGAGCAACATGGGAAATACTTGCCAACGCCTCTCCTCTGAAGCCAAAAGTGACAATCTGCTTCAGATCTTCAAACTTCTTCAGTTTGCTAGTTGTGAAGCGCTCGCAGACTATGGGCATATCGGCGACCTTTCGATGAAACGTATCAGTGGTAACCAAGAAGCAGTACGATAGAAGGCAAAAGCGGCTAACAGGAGTCCTCACATTGATCCCATGTCCATTATCCTGAATCTGCAAGACCTTGAGGCCGCCAGCTTTGGCTGAGACGGTGATAGACGTGGAGCCGGCATCCAGGCTGTTCTCAAGCAGCTCCTTTAATGCATTCGCGGGGCGATGGACAACCTCTCCTAAGGGGATATAGGAAGCGTCAGCAATATGGGCAAAGGGTTTTCCAGCACATGGCGTAGTACCGGCTGCAATCTTGTTGACAACGGTTTCATCAAGACGGCGTATTTTGCCTCCGCCCTGAGCTTCGGTCTTTCCTGCTACGCAGCCCACAGCAGTCATGTTCAGCTCTAAGAACTGTCCAAGGTAAACAAGGCTCTCTGCAAGCAATGGATAAGCCACCCAGTGCTACCTTCCGGCGTATCAAAGACCTATAACATAACACCGTTGCCTCAAGGACTTCTTTTCCTCCTATAATAGCCCATATGATGGACCCTAGCCGTGGCCAAGAGAGGAAAGGCGATGGAAGCACAAGCTGCTGCAAAGCTTCATCATCAAATCAGCCATCGAGAATCGCAGTTGCCGTATGAAAGCTCCAAAAATCTCCAGATTTCGCGCGAACAAGTTTGGCGCAAATAAACGTGCACTATCCATAATAGCTGCCACTACAGTTACCCTCATCGAGGATAGGACAATTTATATACCGAATACCTTGCAATAAGAATCTGAAGCTTTTCTTCTGTGCAGCGTAGGCGGTAAAAGAAGCCAGCGCAGTTTCTGGGCTGATCATCAAGGCGGTTGACGCTTGGCGATTGGCGATGAAGTGGTTCGCTACTAAGTGAGTCCTCCGTCTGAGGATAGTGCCAATGCCATTTCTAGAGAGCGAAGTGATCTTACTCTGACATAGCTACTCTAGGGAGTGAAGATAGGAAGCAAGAAGCGGACACATGCCAGCGTTTAGAGCAAGAGCGGGATGCTCTGGAAGACGTGTCTTGAGATCCCTATAGTTTGAGAGGCGCATTCCCTGATAGTGCCAGGTACGGGCCTTGAGACAGGCTTCGGACAGGGTTCGTCAACACTATTGCAAGTCTGACGAAGGCAAGTAAGACCATGACAAAGCAGGTGCAGACCAAAGGACCCGAGAAAGCAATCACGATCTCTCGATTCTTACTTAGTAAAGGGTTCAGTACACATGTGGGCCTACGGCCAGCTATATGTTTCTAGGACTGATTCTCAACGTTCTCTGCCTTTGCGGTGGGCATTTCAACCTTCACCAGATCTCTGTCCTCCTCCAGAGTAGCGACCACCGCTGTTTGAGGGTGCTTGAGGAGGTCATGGTCTATGGCCTCCTCTTCACGGTGAGGGATGTCTTGGGCGGCGCTTCTCTTGGCGGCTGCCTCTAACTCCAGCACCTTGATCTTTAGCTCCATCAGCTCCTTTTTCAGTTGAGTCTTCTTCAGCTTTAGCTTCTTCTTCTTGGCCTTGTGCTTCTTTTCCATAGCCTTCAGCTGCGCTTGCGTCTTCTTTTTCTTCAGCTTCAGTTTCTGCTCGTTCTTATGGATCTTGGCTCTAAGCTTCTTCATCTTGATATGGACAGCCAGTAGAAGCGTAACCACCGTCGCAATGAGCAGAATCCCAATAGCGATACCGGCAAAGATCGCCATGCCACGACCAAACTTGAAGTCATGATGAAATCCATGGAAGGGATGGAAGCCAAACGAGCCTGTCGGCTCGCTGGATCCTGAAGTGCAGAACTTGCTTCCATCTTGAGAAGAGCTGCAGAAAGCTTGCTCCATTCTGTCCTTATAAAACTTCTTCATAGTGCGAAACAGCGGGATACTGATAAAGAGAGGAATGGCTGCCTCTCCCGATGCGAAAGTCCTAGGGTCGTGGAGCTCGTCTTTGGACTGTGTTGCAGGCTCTTGGGAGACTGAGAAGTGGCGCTCTTCGAAGAGGAGAGTGCAATTGGAGAGAAAAGCTCATCACTTCTCTTGTTGGCCCCCTTCCCCCTACTACTGATATTCCCTTTCACAATCTCTCTCTCTTTCTCTCGTCAACTTCCAAGTTCTACCTTTCCTCTCTCTCCTATCCTCTTTTGTTGCTTTCTTTCTTCGTCTCTGTCTCTTCCTTCTTTCGCTCGCGCTCGGCCGGACTCTCGTTTTGCCCTCTCTCCTCTCCCTCTTTCTCTGTCTCTCTCTCTCTCTCTCTCTCTCTCTCTCTCTCTCTCTCTCTTTTCTTTTTTCTCTCTCTCTCTCTCTCCCACTCTCTCTCTCTCTCTCACTGTGTGCCTTCCTGATACTTGCTACGGTAAACAGTCCTCCTGGCGTAGAGCAAGCCTAGCCGACCCTTAACGGAAGAGCCTGAGAAGCATATTATTTTAAAGCTATTCACATGTCCACATTCTGAAACAGCATCGTCCCTAATGGAGAGAGATGGACCAGGAAAAAGCATCTTGCCACCTCGTCCCCATTGTCCGGGATAATCATGACCGAATCTTGAATAGGTGAACCGTCATCGAGTCCTTTTTCCTTTACTTCCTTGCTTTCCAGGTCATCAGAACCGATAAGAAGAGATGATAGGGGTTCAAGCGAACAGAGACGGGAGAGACAGAGACTGAGAAGCGAGAGAGAGAGAGGAAGAGAAAGAAGACAGAGAGAGAGAGAGACAGGGAGAGAAAGAGAGGGCGAGGCTTTGGCTTATGAAAAGAAGGGGCACAAGGCCATAAAGGTGGACCGTCATCTCATGCTTCCACGTGGTGGAGCTCTTCTGAGGCCTGAGCTCTAGACGAAGATTGTCAATGTGGATCGCGTCGGAGTGCCTCTAAAGAAGCTGGCTTGAGGGCTGATAGCCCATATCTTTGTATCAATGCCACCACGTGGGCACTGCTCGCGGCTCGCCCAGGCATAGCCTTCAATGAAAATCTTATTATAGACTATATCAGATCAGGCTCTCAGCAGAGATTCTGACCCTCGCTCCTTGTGCTTGAGCAGCTCTCGGTAGTCGCAGAAGAGGATATAAAGAGGGAAAGAGAAAGCTTTTAATGACATGCAGAAGATAGGTCTATCGGGGTACTCTCTCTTCTCTTTGATTCATATCTCTGTAAGCGATTCCCCTTCTATCTTTTCCTCGGCTTGCGAAGTAGAGCCTTATCGCAACTTCCCACCAGTTCTTTAGACGGCTGCGGCCTTTCAAATATTCTTTGATGCTCCATGCTCTGGAGGGGTGACGTTTTCCAGTTGCTCTCAACTTTGTCTTCCAACAAGAGCAAAGGACTTCTTCCAATACGTCCCCCACACCACCACAAAGCTGTTTTTATCTTAAAAGGTGGACGTTCACGCTCTCAGGAAAGATTTGAAACTCTTCAGCTACGCTTGTTAACGTGCTCTAGAAAGCCTAATGGCACTCGAAGTTCGACGTTATTGCCTCTCTGGACATGCTTTATAGCATCTACAGGGAGGAATGTGCCTGGCAGGCTAGTACGTCAGCGCCTCGTTAAAAGCGTCTCATTATACTTTCAATGGCGTCTACTTTGCCTTCTCGTTGACGTTCGTCTAAGCTGCAACCAAGATGAAGAGATGACTGCCAAGGAGATATTGAGTGATGTAAAGCTGGTACACGGACGGAGTTCAGTGATACACTCTAGCTTATTTCTGTCATGCTTCTGCCCGGAATGTGGGGTTGATGTCACAGAACTCATAACCTCAGTATGTCACGTCAATGGTCTTCGTCTCAAAATCTCTTTTTGGGGCATCGCTAGCTGAAGGCAGGCTACTTAGTGGGATAGGGTAGGAGAAGCACCCTCTTCGCGTCAATAGACAGATAGGCTTGCTCTCTGACCTACAAGGACCTGGCAGTGACCTGTGCAGACATAGACATCTCTACCCCTCAAGTAAGCAGCCAGACTGGACTCGACTTTTCCCCTTGTTCAAATGCTTCCGTGTAAGGTGATCATGATAGCAGCGGTGTCCGCTCATCGGAGTAAAGGATGGAGTCGCTCGAATATCTCTGCAACTGCTGCTTCTTCTTCTGCGTTTCCACTAAGTAGACAGCGCCTGAAGCTACCATCGTCAACAAGTAGACAAGAGCTGTAGAGAGTGGTTAGGCGTAAAAAGAAACAATGGTGGCAAAAGCACTTGCAACCCCATATTTACCTCCATAGTAACAGCCATGGCCTGCCACCTTGATGTCCTTCACACCCGATACATATAGCGGCTGCGTATCCAAGAGGAGGCCAACAAATGTCTGTTGTTCACCATAAACCGTCATGAGAATTAGAAAGCGCAGGTTCAGGGAAAATTAAGGGTTCACCTACCAAGAACACTATTCCACAGAAAGAGAAGAGCCCACAGCAAGCGCCCCCTAGTTGATGGATAAGCGGAGATCCTGTCAGTTCCCACAATAGATTCCTGGCGTCCAGTAAACTACATAGAATAGCTCAACTTACAAGCGCCCCTATCCATATCTCCTTGGCTCCAAAGGCAAAGTATATGCTGCCGTCGAGCTTGTCCCTGCAATAGAACTCCACGTTACTTGCCATCAGTTAAACCTGACTCACTGACCTTTGCGTTGCTCACCTGACACTGTACGGAATCAGCTCCCGTAACCTCTAGAGCCAAATACAAGCCCACCTAACCTAACGGAAGATAGTACGTCTCGATGGGTTCCAACCTCAGGTGAATGAGCTAGATATGCAAAGGAACGGCACACGGATTCCGCGTCTTGGTAAGCTACAGCGCCTGCAGAAGTGCTTGAGGTCCCACAGGCACAGCTGTTGCCGATAGTGAAGATTGAAGAAGATGTAGAAGATGACGACCAGCAGCAGACAAGGGAAAGAGCGGGCAAGAATCCGCGCTTTCCTCTTGCCGTCGGACTAAACCTCAGTCATCCCCCGGAACCGAATCCTTGTAGATTCGGAATATGCTATCCCAGTTCATCCAGAATCATAATAGGATTAGCCATAAGCCGAATTAGTACTGAAACACTTATTCTGAGGATTCTCAGCCATGACTTTTGACTTTGGGTACTGCAAGAGAAAGAGAGGGAGAAAGATTGGAAGAGAGATACAGTAGAGTCAGCGTGAGAGAGAGAGTGGCAATGGGATAGGAAAGAGTAAAAGAGAAAGAGAGAGAGAGACAGAGTGTGAGAGAGACAGAGTGTGAGAGAGAGAGAAGAGAGAAGAGAGAAGAGGGAAGAGAGAGAGAGAGTGCCGTCTTCAACTCCGAGCCTGGACATATTTTTAGACGACAGAGGCGTCTGTCGCTGCGTCTCTGCGTCTCTGCAGCTCTGGCCCGCGTTTGATCGTCCTCAGACGATGAGTTGCACATCAGAGAAGGTCTTTAAGATCTATAACGCAGAAGTAATGTGCAGTCCATTCCGTCGAGATGTGCCTCTGATCGCTGCCCTTCTGTCGGTGGCTGCTGACTGCTGGTGCCAGTAGCAGAGGGCGACCGATCATCACTCCTTGGTGTAGTGAGCTGACTAAGTCTCATCTTTCGTCTTTTTCCTCTTTGAGACTATACTCTTAGTTCTAATAAGAAGCTGCGCTTAGGCCCATGAGACGATGAGTAAGCCTACTAAGACGAGGATACGGTCCTTGGGGTTGGAGGCTTCAATAGAGTAAACTGGTTGGTCCGGACAACTCGCTGTAGGGGCGATGGCGAGCCGCCCTATATTACTTGAGGTCTATCGCACAGTCACGAACTTGGCCAGTCCCGTGCTTCTCTGGTACAGGAGGCGCCATATTCGCCTCAAAGGTGGTGGGCAAAGGCTCCTGCAAGAGATATCAGGAAGCCCCTCCTATCCTCGCCCTGGTAAGCAGTCGTGAGGTATCTCAAGATCCTCTACCTCAGTGATATAACATTCTTCATCCCCTGGTACTCCGCCACTCAGAGTCGTCAAAAGTCCTTTGGATTCACGCAGCGTCAGTAGGTCCGTGAACTGTGGTCTCGTGACCTAGGGGTCTCTATTACCTAACTGCTCTGCCTATAATAGGAGAAAGTCTATCTGCCATACCTCTGATACGCTTCCTACTTGCCAAGAAGTATGCCTCGAACATTGTTCTTACCACCAGCACTGTGGCAGCTCGCAAACTAATGCCTAAGTTGCTGCCAAAGGTACCAAAGAGGACGGAAAGAGATGAGCCTATTGCTTAGAGGATTGAAACAGTGATACAACGTAGAGAAAGTTGAGAGAGAAATGGCTGGAGCTGGCAGACAAATGCCAACAAAGGAGTAAGAGAGCTAGGATAGATCGCAGCATGGAGATGCCTCTTCAGCGACTTGACGAGCTCCGACGTATCTTGTAGGATGCTGTCTGTCAGCTTGCCCCATTTGACTTAGAGAAATGCGTTGAAAGCTTCTTGGACCATTGGTCACCTCGGTAGGCCAGCCCGAACCATTCTCCTCCTGCTTGCCCGCCTTAATGTGCAGGTCGTCTTCACCCTCTGCTCCACCTGGCCTTGTCTAATATCCCCATGTCTAAAGAGCAGCTATCTGGATTGAGTCCGAGTTATGGCCCAACATGATGCTAACGACGCAACAAAGAAAGGTGCAAAGATCGATGTTTTTCTGCATGTTCCAGTGCTTTCTCGGGGTGATCTTCTTCCTGGTCACTCAGATCTTTCTGTGGGGCTATGTGGCTCTGCGAACTGAACTTCATTGCAGGTCCCAATGGCTCTAGTCAATGGAAGGATGTCAGTAGTATCATTCAGGCGATGGCATACTGGTCCTGCGCACACAGTAGCTCAGTATCTGCTTTCTCAGTTTGGTCTTGTTCTTTGTCAGTCTCCTCAGGTATGTATTAGACAATGACAGATGTAGGAGAAGTAGGGACCTCCGAATGCTAGGTAGGGCTAGGAGACGATCGAGGTGTACTCAGCGAGAGAAAGGGGGGAAGATATTCTCGACCAACTTCAAACAGTTCATCTGGCACTGGGACCTCAGGATTGCGCCAGATTCGAGATTCTTGGCGCGGCATTTCCGACGTATGTTGGCAACCTTAAGCTCGGTAGGTTTGCAACTCTAGTTAGCGAAGAGCTACGCGTGGACCAAGAGGTTTAATTGGAGAGCGTGTGGCGAAAGCGGGCCTCTTCACTGTGATAGAGAGCAGGTCTAGAGTAAAGCGAGAGGAAGATTGCAAACGCTTTAGCACGCCACGAGGCCAGTGCAATAAGTTGCAATAAGTGTTTAATGCTCATTGGTGGAAACATTTACTGGCGACCTCTTACTGGCGACCCTTTACCGGCGACCCTGACTTCTCCCTTTATCCAGCTGGCGAGAGCGGACATCCTGATTCTGACCTTTCCACAAGGATGACAAGAGTTATAGGGAAAAGGAGCGCTTGGATAGCAGCTAGCACGCACAAGGGAGAGGAGGAACTGATATTGCAGGTCTTGCACCCCGCACATTTTTATCTCTCGAGTAAACTCTATACTAAGCTGTCTTTGGCATGTAGGCCCATCTGGCTCTTCAAAGAACCAAAGAGCTCTCGGACCTCCTCCTCATTCTTATACCTCGTCATCCAGAACGACTACGGGAGGTGACGGCACTGCTCAAGGTTGGCATGTCAATGGTCTGCGCCTTGACCTAACGCCTCACATACAATGGCATTGTCCCCTCACCTTTAGAGGCACAAGTGCGACTTCTCCTTACATTCAAGAAGCATACCTGAGCCCGGGGTTGATGTTTACGTAGTTGATACTCTGGTGAGCTCAACTGTTCTCATGTAACCCCAATTTCCCTGCTGCACCTTTTGGTTGCTATGTCTCCCTTCGACAGTGCTCTGTGTGTTCCACCCTTGTCTTGTCTTATCTAAGTGACTCTCCCCTTCCTTCATTCTGCCAGGGTGAGGCGGCAAAGTTCTATCATTTTGCCCGGATAGCCTTTGTGGGGGGCTCCCTCATACCCAGGGGCGGCCACAACATCCTTGAAGCCCTAACAGCAGGGTACATTAAGAAAGTCTAGCCCCCTCGTGGCCTCTAGCTCACCTAAGCTTTGTCTAAACTTCTCGCTTGACAATCCGCCTCTTGGCCTTGTTACAAACCACCTGACTTGGCAAATGCAACGGCTTCCTTATTCGCCCTGCTGACCTCTTTCGCTTTCTCTTATCAATTCTTTGCAAGATGCTCCTTATCACTTATCCCATGCCCATCTGGTCCTAGGTGCTCTGTCCTTCACGGCCCTTCTATGGAGAACTTTGCACATATCCGAGACTCGATTAGGCGGAAGTTAGATCACGCTAAAGATGCCGGAAAGATTATGGCGGGAAGGCGGGTGTGCCAGGAAGTGGAAACGGTAGAGGACATAGTTCGGCGGGCACGAGAAGTGCTAGTGGCAGATGACAGAACGACCGAAGAATGCCGACACCTCGCCTTAGATATTTCATCACAAATGCGCCAGGAGAGTAAAGGAAACATTGAGAGGCGAGTTGCAGGATGGCTAGCGGCAGAACTTGGTGAGCATCAAGCTTATTCAAAGAGCATAGAACAGGAACATATAAAAGAGCTATAACTTAATGAGATTTGGACTCAGCTAAGTGGGTTCTTAGGTGAATACATAATAGACATAGAGAGCTTTCAACCTTGTCATGGAGCTGCTAGGTACTGCCGCATTAGGAAGGTCACATCCTGAAGCCTATCGCCGGCTGCAAGAGATAAAGCAGATACACGACCCTAATTCATATATAGAAAGAAACAGGCCTAGGAGGAGGAGAGATGCTTGCTTCGATTCGAGGAATATGTTGATAGATACACGAGTTATGCAAGAAGAGCAGCATAATACTAGGCAAAAGCCCGATGACAGATATATTTCCCAGTGGATTACTTCTTAGATAGGAAAGATAAAGCAGATGGATAAGAGAAGAAGAAAGCCAAGCAGAGAAAGAGAAGCGAGAAGGGACCGCACGGAAAGAGAGGGCTGACATGGGGTCATAAATTATGTTCCTGTAGGATTCCCATCCGCTCTCTTCCGGGCACGGGGCCCCTGCTATCCGTCCTCAAGGCATCTGGCCTCTTAGTAGGGCCGATAACTGCGATCTGCCCTTGCAGCCTGCTGTTGATGGCTACGATAGTTCTGATAGCCTCCTCCTCCACCTCCGTATCCTTCGTTTCCGCCGTAGCCATAGCCCTCATAGCCCTGGCCATCATCTCCTGCTCCTTGACCGCCCTGGCCGTAGCCGCCGTAGC
>FLMG01003774.1:0-26584 GCA_900088475.1 Hyphochytrium catenoides
AACTGTGAGCCTTTTAGAGCTCTTGTCAGCTTCTGCTCTCAACAAAAATTTCGGTATAAATTTCAAAAACCGCGGTTGTTCGATACTCCGCTTGTCCGAAAACTTCTCAATATTCGTTTCCAAAACACAAAGCAGCTGCCAAAGTCAATTCTTCACCTTCTGAGAAAATGTCTCTATGGCTTGAAGCAGGCCTCTCGTGCCTGGCACACTACGGTCATCCATTCTTTTCTACTTTCTCGCGGATTCACATCCCGTCATTCGGAACCGTGTATCTATATCAAGTACGTGGGACTGATTGTTGAATGTTCAGCTTCGACCCTTCACAAGAGGGAGTTCGAGCTGCGGGGAGGTGTTGGAGTCTACAGCTATGTGGACTACAAGCTGGCAAGCTTAACTGCCAAAGTTTCAGCTCCAAACTCCCAGTAGAAGCCGAGATATGAAGTAAAGGAATTGTCCCTGTTTATATCTATTGCTTATGGTCAGTACCCCAGGATACCTCCAGGACTGACTATTCTAGACAGGGATATCGCTATAACTCCATATCTTAGACTTTATTAGGAATAGCTGGCATAGTCAGAATAGCTCTAGTTTATGGGACCCCAGTTGGGCTTAAAAGTAGAGCACTCTCATCTAATGACATTGTCCAATCATCCCATATAATCCAACACTGATCTCGTCCTGATTGCCCCCTCTAAGTGATTGATCTTCTTTTTGTTGGCTCTTCTCCTACGTCGTTCCTACCTTCCTATCAAACTGTTTTGTCCTCCCGCTTTGAGATGTGATCGCTCTTCCCGCTACGTAAATCTATCTTTCCAATCTCTCTACCCGAGCGCATTCTCACTCGTTCTGGAATGTCTACCTCTGCCCAAGTCTCAACCCACCTTGGTACCTCATCATATTCTTCGAAAGGTTCCTGATATTGTCACCCCTGCCTTGAAGATCCTTACCGAGAAATGATGAAGTTCACAGCGCTGGGTGGCAATGGCTGAAGCTTAGTACGAGCACAAGATGAAACGATAACAAAGAGACTGGGTAACGTCTACTTCCCTGAGAGCTAGGTGTGTATACAGAGTGACTATTGTACTACTGACAACGAACACTGTAGCGCTCAACATGAAGTACTTGGTACTCTTATGAATTTGATGGTTGTCTCTCGTCCCGACTTGGCTGCCTCCGTGGGAGTCGGCGGTCGCTTCCAGTCTAACTCTGGCAACGAACATGTTGTTGGATTATATGGGATGATTGGACAATGTCATTAGATGAGAGTGCTCGATATAAGCCCCACTGGGGTCCCATAATCTAGAGCTATTCTGACTATGCCAACTATTTTGAATAAACCCTAAGATATGGAGTTATAGAGATATCCCTGTCTAGAATAGTCAGTCCTGAAGGTATTCCGGGGTACTGACCATAAGCCATAGATATAAACATGGACATTTCGTTTGCTTCATATCTCGGCTTCTACTGGGAGTTTAGAGCTGAAACTTTGGCAGTTAAGCTTGCCAGCTTGTAGTCCACATAGCTGTGTCCTCAGACTCCAACACCTCCCCGTGATGGGTAGTCCGAGTCTCCTGGGCCAATTGGCTATCAGCGTAGCGCTTGCTACGAAGGAGGCTGCTCTCATCTCTAGTTCTATCCCTTCTCTCCCTCTGTCGCTCTCTGGTTCCCCTGGGATCGGTTTGCTTCTGCTATCAATGTTAATCAGTCAATGAAGTTCGATCTAAGAGAAAAGTCCTTAGAATGGCCTTAGAAGTCTTCCTCTGCAAAGCTTTGTCGGAGCTGAGGGCCTGGTCAGCCGAAGCGAAAACTTAGCTAAAGTCATTGACTCACTCTTTTTACATACTACGGCAACTGCTATGCTATTACCTGGAATCCGCCTTCTAACGTTCACATCACTACTGGCAACCTGTTCTATTCCTGGACTTGGTAGTTACAAGCATGTTGGAATTGGAGATTCAGCTCATCCTCTCTCCATACTGCTGTAACGGATGGTTAACGACAAGTAGATCCGGTAGATAACATCAAAGGACTCTAGCGATACCTATCGATACCTTTACGGAGTGTGCAGAGTGTCGTTTGATCTACGGAGTCTTGGTCTCACCCATCTGTTACGACTTTTTACATATAAGAGATAGGCAACCGAGATCCTGTTGTTATTAGCAAGAGCTGCCTCAACTCCTTGGCTTTGGCACAAGCGCACAAGGATTTGTTCTGGGTAGAATAGACAGACTTGTAGAGAGCCTTCCTAGGTTTGCAGGAGAGGTACAAGGATCAAGTCAGCAGTCATTGTGTGATAGAGCTTTCAGGAGAGAAGGCTTTCTCTCCTCTCACCTCTCTTGTTGTCACAGGCTCCTTCTTGGTCTTGCTTTGTTGTCTCTACATGATACATTTTCTAGGGTAGAACTTTATTAAAGGAGAGACCTGTTCGTCTTTCTTTGCATGATAAGCATAATGAGAGGAGACTCGCAGTCTCACTTTTCTCACATCTGGAGAACACATTCTCATCGTGGACACAAGCTGCTGTCGCGCATAGTGAAGACTCACCTGTTCTTGTTGCTTTCTTTACTTTCAATAGAGCTCAGCTCGATTCTTGTGACTAGTCCAACTTCCTCTGTCACGCAATATCTCACAAAGCAGTCTTACACTTCAACACTAAATGATATGGCTTTTCCAGAAGACACAGACTACCAGACGGCCTTCCCTACTACTGCTTCTATCATCTTCAATGCTTCACACTTCTTCTTCTCCTTCTCCTAGCCTCTTCTATCATCTTCAGTGCTCCACACTACTTCTTCTCCTTCTCTTAGCCTCTTAAGTGCTTGTTGAATCCACGATCGCCACCTCTGGAGAGAAAGAGACCTGTTTATCAGCTAACTGCGTCACTCCGCCGCCAGGGTCGAAGGAAACTGATCTCGTGTACCACCGGGGCTCCCATCTCCTCTCCCGATGGCATGAAGGCTTCATTTCTTGGTCGGACGGCATCCTCTCGGAGACTTCTTCCAGGCGGCAGCGCGCTCCTTCCACGCCGTCCAATAGTCCGCGCCGTCTGCGTCCCTACTAAGAGGTTTGTTGGGACAATCGTCGGCGTCGGCGCGATGCCCAGGCTTTCCACAACCAAAACACAAGGGGATGTTAAGCTTCTGGGGTCGACCTGAGCCGTCACCATCCTGGTTGTTCTCCCAAAAGCCTCCTCAGTTGCGCCCTGTTTTTCTGGCTCAACTTTATTGAACGAGGGCGTTGAGGTGATGGGTGGCATTTGGCGAGGGATGATGAACTTTACAGAGCTGGATGGCAATGCCTGAAGCTTCTGTATGAGCACAATCTAGATGCAATGATAATAAAGGGACTTGGTATTGATGTGTGTGGAGATTTCTCTGAATGATGACTCAGTCCTGAGAGCCTGGTCTGGACTCGAGATCTTTTGCTCGGCCCAGCTTCCCTCATCATCTCTCTCCCCTCTGCTGCTCCTGTGTTCTTCTGGAAATTCTTCTCACATCCCTCTTTCCCATAACACTGGTGTACCCGTAACGTCTATGTCCCTTAGAGCTAGGTGTGTATAGAGAGTGACTACTGTACTACTGACAACGAACATAGTAGCACTCAACAGGGGAGTCTGGCTGGCACCACGACTTCGCCCCCCTCTTCCATAGGCTTGGAAGTGTACCTCCTCCTAGTCATGTAAGCGGTCCAGCATGCATCCATGGACCTAAAGTTGTAGAACTCTACCTGAGTCTTCTCATCATAGATATGAGGGACTCCAATGGTGAGGTCATACAACCGCTGCATCCGTGCTCCTTCATGCTGAAGCAATTGAGGCGCAGCTTGTCGAACTCCTTGAGGTACCGTTCGACATTCTCTTCCTTTTTTGCAGGGCTGCATCAAGAAAAGCTGCTGCGGGAGCTCTCTTCTAGGAGATGGCACTTGTGCTTCTTCAGCAGTGCCCTTTGCGAGTTCGCTCCAAGTTGCCTGCGTCCGGTGGCCTTTGTTCGCCCGTGCTGCAGCCACGCGTGAAGCCAGGATGCCGCCTTGTCCTTGTGGTAGCTCGAGGCAAGTGTACCTCTTGTTACCCCGTCCAAATCCCCGTGAGGAGAGAGAATCTTGTCCATCGCCCGCGCCCATTGAATGGTGGCGAGAGGAGAGGCAGTCGGGCCACCGCGGAACTCCGTGGGCTTGTGGATCAACTTCGTCAAATCCCAGTGGCGCGATGCCGGTTTGATTCCTTGCGAAAAAGAATTAATCCCCATCTCCACGCCCTCGTCTGGTTCCGAAGCTTGATCACTCGGAGGGTCTGCCTCATCATCCAGGGTGGACAAGCCCATGCCTGTTATTATTATGTTGTTATTAAGCGCTCCAACTTCACTGCACTGTGCGGGGCAGCAAACCGCGGGCGCTCATCATCATCCGCAAACACGTGCTGCTTCTTCTGAGCCGCAGCAGGTGTGAAAAATCCTCCCAACTTGCCTTTGTTGGATCCTTGTGTCACCACCTTTCCTACCTTCTCGGTGGGAGTCGACAAGACCAGCGGGGTCTTTGCCGTGGCGGGGACGTTGAACGCGCTGTCCTCGCTCTCGGTCTGCTTGTCCGCGACAAGGAGAGACTTGAGATCCTCAATATGGTCAGCATTCGTCTGAGTTGGTCCTGAAGACCGCTCAGAATCTTAGCCAGACTTTGACCCTGACTTTCCAATTGAGCAACCTGGTCCTCCGAAGCCGTCATCCGGCCAGCGCTGACAACCGACTGCATGTAAGCAGGCGGAGGCGCGGATGAGGGCTGCGATGATGGGTTCAAATCAGCCATGTCTTCGACACTAATCGGGCAGTCACCAAACCGTTCCGTGAGCCCCGACTCACTAACCCGGTGTTGGAGTCTGAGGGCACAGCTATGTGGACTACAAGCTGGCAAGCTTAACTACCCAAGTTTCAGCTCTAAACTCCCAGTAGAAGCCGAGATATGAAGCAAACGAAATGTCCCTGTTTATATCTATGGCTTATGGTCAGTACCCCGGAATACCTTCAGGACTGACTGTTCTAGACAGGGATTTCTCTATGACTGAATATCTTCGGGTTTATTAGGAATAGTTGGCATAGTCAGAATAGCTCTAGTTTATGGGACCCCAGTTGGGCTTATAAGCAGAGCACTCTCATCTAATGACATTGTCCAATCATCCCATACAAATCCAACACCCGGCAGTACTGTACTGAACGAGAACACGAACTAACTCCTCTGGTTAGCCCGACAAGCTTGTAACAAACAACGACGTCGACGGAGTGCGCACAGAAAGTGGTTTCACAACTGAAACCGAAGAGCTCGGAAGAGATCAACAAACCACAAGACCGACGTTGTTAATCAGCTACCATGTAATATGAGAGACTGCTGCAGCTCTCGAGAGAGTGGGAGAAAGAAGGTGCTCTGTCTGTACCTTGGCTGGCCAGGCCTCAGTTCAGACAAGCACCACGCAGAGGAAGACTTCGCGGAAACACCCGCAAGTAGCAAAGTGTCTTCTATGTAAGGGATTGTACAAGCACAGTAGAGTAGCCTAGACCTCCCCCTGGAGCCATGGAGTGACTGAGGTCATCAAGTGGCTTGGGGCGGCGGGCAAACGATCAATATTATCTGTTGAACTGTGATCGACACTGAAACCAAAAACTGTACAGCGGACGACGCAGAGGGGAAAATCCCTGGTATATAAAGAAAAACGGAGATTAGTCAAGAGTACGTTTGGTGTATGGTGCATACTGGTTAGGGTGTCGGCATCAAAGGCAGAGGTCCTGGGTTCAAATCCCGGAGCGTACAAAAGTTTTCTCCTATATATCCAGACACCCCCAAATATTAATTCAAAGTGCTCACCATCCAATGATAAAATCTAACATTATCATCATTCTGGCATTTCCCGAGCTCCCCTAGGCCTCTCGTCTTGCTAGTACCTTACATGGTGCATTCGCCGAATTCAAGCAACCCGTAGAAGACTACCAAGAGAAGCTCACGATTGATACACTCATCCAGTAAGCTACTATGACTGCCAACACACGCAGCACACGGAACAATCCGAAAACGACACCATCGTCACCGCTGCCCACAGCAGCACCAGACGAACCCGCAACTCCGATGAGTGATAACTCAGAGGAAGCGGAAAGCCTAAATGAAATTGACCAATTACCCCTCCAACAGGCTGTGCCTAAGGAGAGGGAACAGAGTCCTCTACAACCACCACAAGACGTAGAGAGAACTCCCACCACCATGACAGTCGAACAGGATCTACGTGATAAAGGCACAGGTTGAAGAACTCCTAGACCACGCCGCCAGGCTACATAGCCTGGTACAGGTTCAAAACAAGCTACTCACGACCATACTAGAGAGGTCCCCTAACACAATAGAGCGCCAAAACTCTACAAAAGTGAAAAGCCACCATCTGCCAGCTTACACTGTAAAGCATGACGACCCCCACAAGAAGTCAGCTTTATATTGGGTACGTTCAACAGTTCATGGACGCCATACGCAATACACATGCAGAAGCATCCGATCATGACAAAGTGAACGTGCTCATCAGCAAAATCCAAAGTCATATCGACCCGGACACCGTGGTCCCATAGACGAAGTCCAGGACCATGAACTTCGAGACATACTGCTCAAAGCTCATCGAAAGGTATGTCCAGCATATAGACAAAGGCTTACAACGCCTCAATGTAATGCTGGCGACCCACAAGTTCCGTACGGACAGCCCCGAGGAATGGAAAAAGTCTATCAAACGAGCCGTATCTTTGACCAAGGCATACATGCTGTTGATTGAACAGTTTGAGCTTGATAAGGACGCCGGACTCACTGACCCGGACAAAGCTCTAAGCACGAAAAGCGAATGGAGAAAACTGCATGGTCAATTCCATGCTACAATGCCAAAGGAAGTATTTAGCCTATTTCCCTGGGACACGCTTGTCAAAGCAACGAACGAGGGCGAATTCCGAGCTTATACAAATAAGCTCCATGCAGTGGAAGTGACCAACTCCGACTCCCACCACTCCAAACGGAGACGGGAGGAGCGAGCAAACAGTACTTCTGCCAAGAAGCAGAAAGGACCCCAACACTCCACCGCCCAAACGTTCAATGCTCTCACGTTCGCGGAAATGACTAAGGACCAACAGCAACAATACTTGTTAACCCCCCCAAAGGAACATCCAACTGTGTGGCTACCAAGGCTGCAAGGGCAAACGTAGAACAGAGATCTGTAGGTTCAACTCGAACTGCATTAATTCCAAACTAAGCCTAGAAGAGATTCTGAAGGCTAAACAACAAAGGCGTGAACGAAAGTTGCCTAACAATAGTGATCATAAGAGAAATAATAACAACGAAAGCTCAGTTTATCACTCGTCTTTAGATCTAACCGCCACACAGCATCAGTCCGACAAAGGACGACAGCAAAACATCATTTCCAATGTCATACATCCGTCACATATGATACAAGATGAGACCTCATCTAAAAGGTTGACCTCCTTTGCTCGAGACGCCAGCCAGTGTGAGAGTGATGGAAAAGCCTCACACCAGCCCGCCATCCCTACTGAACATGAGTCAGAAAAAGGCAGCAGCTCGAGTTCAGAAGCAGCTTCCGCACCTCAATGGCCAAACAAACAAATAACACGCGTATCAATAACAAAAAGTCGCTATCGAAGACATCACAGCGTAACGCGGGACGCCGTGCTGATCGCGATGATGGCAACGATACCGCACCACCATCACACTTTGATAATGTGCAACAACAACAAAGACAAAATACCTGTCAGGAAGTCCAACAGCTACGTTGCGACACATGCACGAACTAACTCTGGCCTCATCAACGGGGGAGCTAGCACGAACAGTGAACAGTTCACGTTGATATCGGAGCCCGAATATCTTTCGTTTCTTTCGAATTCCTAAAAGGTCATCCCCGACTAAATAAGCGAATCCATCACCGCGCGAAATACTTCGCTAACGTGACAGGAGACACAACATACCTTCGTTGGGAACAATAAAGCTCTCACTGTCTCTCGGAGGGATAACCTTCCAAGGGAGATTCGAAGTAATGACAATGCCTTACTGGCAAGTCAATCTGGGAACTGATAAATACGAATTTGAGCTGGCACTGCTTGAGAAAGGGTATGAGAGGGGCAACATAACTCGCTACTGGGCATGCGATAACTGTGACCGAAGTTAGAGTACCCAACAAACAATAGAGACACCACCACCAAAGGCAAAATTCCTCATGCCAAGAGCTGAACAGCTACTACCAAAATGTCTCACGGTGAATGATTATGAAAAGCTAACGAGCGAACCACTCGCCACTATCAATCATTATATAATTGATTCACCGACAATTATATGCACAGTTGTTGATAATCAACAACAAGATCAAAGCACAACAAATAATAATGATGATGACGGACATCAGCAACAAATATCAAAGGAGGAACAACGAAATACATTATTAATTTGATTTCTTCATTGTGGATTTAACGACAAACAATACCTTACTCAGCCATACACCGATGAACAAAAGGCTGCCATGACCGAATGAATGCACGACCCATTTGACGATTTTGCAATGATAGTACCTGCAAAAAGTAAAAGTGCGCGAGAAACAGCGTTCCTAATATGGGAACAATGGCTCACTGACCCGATCGGTGGCATCCCTGAAATACTGCAACACGACCCACACCAAATCTTCCTATCTGACGTGGTATAATGCTTACGTGAGATGTACGACATAAAGGCAAGTGTTAGCTCCGCAGGAAGCCATGGCAAGACAAGCCGAGTTGAAAGAACGATAAGAACCTTCAACAACATGCTATCTAAAATGATTAGCGAAAATCAAACCGACTGGGACATCAAATGCAGCGCAGTCTGGAAAGCACATGCCATTTGTATATCATCAAGCACTGGGTACTCTCCAATATTCATGCGCACTCTAATGCATCGCCGCTTACCGAAATAATCCCATACTCCGATCGTACACCAGAAAAGATGTGCACAAAGCCAAAACAATACGTCGATGCCATGACAGAAGTATTCAACGAAGCATCAAGAACTCCATCACGTATAGGCAACACCTAGCAGACCAAAAGCACCGGCTGCTACTAAAGCCCCGACTACCTCAAGTGCACGAGTACGAAGCACTGAGCATAGGGCAATCAGTCAACCGACTGAACGTGTCAGCTCTGAAGCCAAAGAAAGAACAAGCAGACGCACAAAAAGGCACAGCTAACTCTGCCGACTCAATTCTTCTGCAAGAATAGAAAGCAACAACCCCCAAGCCGAAACAAAGCTTGCCACATATTGGGAACAAGGGTACAAAGTTCTGGAAAAAGTTGACGCCTTAACATACAAGTTAGGGTACAAAAGAACAACTAAGACCGGCAAAACACGCCAAAAGACAGTGATTGTGCATCTGAAACACATACGACCAGCACAGGACGCAGAGAACGATACAACCGCTGCAAGCGATGAACAAAAGGCCCGTCGTCCTCCACTACCACCATCCTCCCAATAGAACAACAAACAAGTGATTGTTTCCTTCATCACCTTGCAGAGACAAGAACGGAGGTTTTTCCAATCACGCCATAAATCCACATATTATTGTTTCCTGCCAGCTCTCAAGAACTGGAGGGTTTCCTTCTGAATGCAAAAGAGGAAAGAGCATGGTAATGATCGGGTCGTTACAATACTCGCGACTCTCTACACTATCAGTTGACAATTCCCCCAACCTTTTTGCTCTTCAGAATCATTCCATAACACCACATTCACCTTCGGGCATGTAAGGGATTTTACAAGTACAGTACAGTGGAGTAGCCTAGACCTCCCCCTGGAGCCATCGAGTGACTGAGGTCATCGAGCGAGTGGCTTGGGGCGGCGCGCTAAATGATCAATATCATCATTCTGGCATTTCCCGAGCAGCTCCCCTCTCGCCTTGCTACTAGGACCTTACATCTACTATTAACTGAGATATAGAGGGTAAGAGGGAGTCGTCGCTTGCGAGAGAGTCAGTCCTGAGAAGTGCAAAGATAAAGGAGTAATAACATGCAAGAGGAGTAGTGTCAACAGGCTATTCTAATAACATGCAAAGAGAAAGAGAGAAGAAAGGAAAAGGAAGAGATCATCCTTCATCAGAGCCATTCGTTGCCGACTCTTTACAGTCGACTACCCGGTTGAGTTTACACGGGGTTGAGTTGTCACCCGGTTCAGTTGACATATCTTGGCTGGAACCAACTCATCCTTCTACGTTCTGACAAAGTATGGCTTTATTGCGGGAAATGAGTTCCCAAGGCGTGAACATGCGAAAAACAGCAAAAAGACATGTTTTGACGTCCTCTCCCTCCTGAGTTGTCACCCACTTGAGTTGACAAAATCGGTCGGAAACGGCATGACAACTCAACCGGGTGGTCTACTGTTGTATAGTAAGGACTACCCGCCCTGAGAGTCCTCTCAAAGAGAAGAGTTCACATCCCATACACCGGGCGATCCGTGTCCAGAGCGCAATCAGGTGGTTAGCAGCCGTCAGAGGAGATATACATATAACAAGGAGAGGAGAGCCTAAAGCGGGGCGAAGAAGAGAATGATGGGAGAAGACTTGAGACGAAAACGAGGATCTTGAATTGAGCCCACGATCGAGTTTGGTGGCAAAGAGTCAAGCCCCGGGGTGACTGACGGTTCGCTGGTCACCTCTTTCTGAAATTAGAAGGCCGCGAGAAGGGGCCAACGCACTCCGATGGACAACAGGAGGGGAATCAGACGAATGTAGACGAAAACAGGAGAGAGCGGGACGGAAGAGAGACAAAGCAAAATAAGAGGACGAGAGGGAAATGAGACGGAAGGGAAGGGAGAGAAGCTAGGGTAGTGCCTAAGAGAATGAAAGAGGCGGTGTTATATGTGTGTCTCCTCTGACGGCTGCTAGCCACCTCTGATTGCGCACTGGACACGGATCGCCCGGTGTATGAGATGTGACCTCTCCTCTTTGAGAGTACTCTCAGGGTGGTTAGTCCTGACTAGAGTCCGCAACGAATGGCTCTGACGAAGGAGCTCTCTTTCTTTTCCCTTTCTACCCTCTTCCTCTTTGCATGTTCTTAGAATAGCCTGTTGCCACAACTTCTCTTTCATGTCGCTCCTTTATCTTTGCATTTCTCAGGTAGACTGACTCTCTCGGAAGGGAGACTCCGTCTCACCCTCTATATCTCAGTTAATAAACTTCTTTCCGAAGTAAAAGACACTTTGCTACTACTTGCGTGTGTTCCCGCGAAGTCTTCCTCTGCGTGGTGCTTGTCTGGACTGAGGCCTGGCCAGCCAAGGTCCAGACAGAGCACCTCCTTCTCTCTCTCTCACTCTCTCGAGACCTGCCTCGGCAGTCTCACATATTACAGGCTGGGAGTAGAACTCAAGCGCCAATCATGCATAAATATGTGAATGAAGCACGACGAAGAAGTGATAAAGGATGTGGGAAGCGCTCCATCATTGGCAAACTTGTTATATACTTCTTGAAAGCTGGTGATGAAGTGGCGAAGAGGTTAGTCCTCTGTCAGACCAAGAGCAATCAAGGGATTAGACAAGAAGAGATGGCTGAGTCTCAGCAATGGGTGATGATCTCTGTCGCCCAAGGTGAGGCTTGTTGAGCAGGAGAGGCCCTTGAGCCTTCTGGTACAGGTCAGAACCGCTCTTTCTCTCTATTCCACGCCGCAACTCCTGACCCTGTCTCTACTTTTTTTGCTCACCTGAACACCTGCGCGCTTCTTTCCTCTTCTCTTTTTGTTCGCTGTGCACCTTTCCCCCTGCGGAGAGACTCTGTTTTCCTCTCTCTCTTCATGTAAGGCCCTGTTTCTGGCCCTCCTGATTTTTTCTTAGACACAGAGAGATGAGATAGTACTTTATTAAGAGTGAAGCAGAGGAGGAAAGAGGGCGAGCTTCCACAGAGAAAGCTACGCTTCATGGAGAGAAGGTGAAGATAGGACACATTCCTCAATCACACAGGAGATAGAGAAGCATGAATACATGTCTACGGATCCGTCCCTCTTCATATAGGGTGGCCACTGAGCTACATCCTCGTAGGTGTTAGCTTCGCCGAAGACGGCGATTCCATGTTCCATTGTGGTTACCGTTCCCGCTACTATTGTTATCATTGCCGTTCTCGCGGCCATAGTCATTACCGTGATTCATCTGCCCATTGCCGTTGCCGTTGCCAGTTCCGGAGTTCCTATTGCCATTATCACTGCCATTCCCATCTCCAGAGTTTCTCAGGCCATTGCCGCCGCCATTTCGTGCTCCAGAGTTCATGTTGCCGTTGTGGCTGCCGTTTCGATCGCCTTCGTTGTTGTAGGCATTGCCAAGGCCATTACGGTCTCCAACATTCTGTTGCCCGTTGAATTGGCCGTTGGCGTTTCCCGTGTTCCAGAGCCCGTTGTAGCCTCAATTGTCACTACCAAGGTTGTCATTGCCATTGCCAACTCCATTGCGGTCCCCGACGTTAGCCCATCCATTGTAGACGCCGTTGTTGTTGCCGACGTTACCATTGCTATTGGCGTGGCCATTGGAATTTCCAATGTTTCCAAACCCGTTACTCTGACCATTGTTGTCTCCAGTGTTCAGGTTGCCGTTGTTGCCTCCATTTCCAGAGCCATGGTTATAGCTTCCGTTATTGCTGCCATTATAGTTCCCCGTGTTGCCATTGCCATTACGATTCCCATTGCCCTCCTTGCCAGTTTGAGAAGAAGAAGTGCCCATCGTGTTCCCATTGCCGTTATTGTTGCCATTATAGCTCCCGGTGTTGCCATTGCCCTTCCCATTGCCCTCCTTGCCAGTTTGAGAAGAAGTGCCCATCGTGTTCCCGTTGCCGTTATTGTTGCCATTATGGTTCCCGGTGTTGCCATTGCCATTACCATTCCCATTGCCCACCTTGCCAGTTTGAGAAGTGCCCATCATGTTCTTATTCCCGTTATTGTTGCCATTAGAGTTCCCAATGTTGCCATTGCCATTACCGTTACCGTTGCCCCGCTGGGCGGTCACAGAGCTAGCAGCCAAAAGTAGAGACAGGATAATAGCAAGACCACTGAGCTTCATCGTGGATACCTTTTTGAAAACGTCTTGTCAAGCTGTTCCTTGTGATGGCAGCTTTCTTGTTGTCGCTGTCAACAAAGCAGGGTTTGTTCAATCGGTATGTCATCGCCGTCGCAGGAAAGCAGGAAGTAGACGAAGCTAGAGAGGGTGCCCTGGCCATCCACTCCACCATCGGCCCGATGAGAGCTCTGGTCTGCTTTTCAACTAAACTATAGGTCAGTCATGCGCTGTGTGTCTTCAAATTTGTAGTCCAAGATAATATTACCTGCGGAGAAGAAGCATAATTTGATGCTTCCTTCTGAATCTGGCTCTTCTTGGCACTTAACGAAGATTGGGGCCCTTTAGGAAAAGTTCACTATTGCATACGTTTCCCTTGTTATCAGTGGTGTGGGAGCTGGCATCTGCAGGAGCGCACAGTTAGAACTACTTTGGCTTTTGTTTCGCTTTTCCAGGATCATTGTTTACTGGGGAGACAGTCCGGAAGCGTTTTAGTCAGAGTAGTTTTTTATATAACTAGTTCTACGCCTGCTTCAAATGAGGGTCTGAAAAAAAAGGGCTGGGACAAGGCCTGGGACGCGCCGAGCCTGTCCATCAAGAGAAAGATGATACTCCGCGTTAGCACCTATCAAAGGGAGAACTGTCCCTGGATAAGATGGCTTATTAGCAGTAGAGTCTGGCTCCACTACTAGGGTCTGCCTCCTTTGGGTTCTATTCTGGGCTCAACAAAGGAAATGAAATCTCGAAAGGCCCCACCCACATATTCATGAAACGAACGAGCGTCACAGCAAACACTCTGAACTGGAACGTCGAATGTCCCAGCGCATCATCTGGAGAGGAGGAGCCTTGGTTGAGCTCCTCCTCAAAAATAGTTTACCCTGCAATAACATAAAGGTAGTTAGTAAAGCAGTAGTTCTACATGCAGAAGAGGAGCATCTTATAAATCGCTGTATTGGAATAAGGGAAAGAGGGTCGCCCTGAGTAGTTGAGAAAGGCACCTTTTCTACCTAGATGTTATACAGATCAATCGAGCCATCTAAGAATGATCTGGTTGGGGAAGCGCTAGATCAGATGAAGGGCAAACCTTCCTTCCCGTGCGCAGGGGTCCCAACGCTACACAGATCAGGATCGTTGGCTGAGAAAGAGGAAAATCTCGCACTTCGATGTTGCCTTGTCATAGGGTCGGAATGCACTTCATCGCTCTGGTCGGGGAAAGCTTTCGTGCTACCGTGGATCGGATGGTCCAACAAAAACTCTTCGTGGAGCCAAGCAGTAGCTCAATTCAAATTGTTTCCAAAGCGTTTCCTCTTCGGACACGAGACGGATGATGATAGTGCCTGGCTAGGAACGAATCGGAAGCCGGTGGTCCATTCTCAGATCTCTTTTGCGATCCATGGCCAGGCGGCTCAGGAGGTTCGGAGGAGGATCCTCACTGAGGTCATCAGTGCTGCAGCTTCCTCAGCTGGACGAAAATATTTTCAAAGATGTTTCTCTCTCCGCCTTCCTCATTTTCTTCGTTGCTGGTTGGTCCTTCTCCTCCTCCTTCTGCGGTGGAACCTCATCTGGCGGTGCTTGCTTCCTCTTCTGCTTCTTCTTCCCCTTCCGCTAATTGTCCTCCTTTATTCTATGTCACTTCATTTTCTTGTCCCCTCGCCCTAGTTCTTCTTCATTCCTCTTCCACCTCTTTCTCCCTCCTCCATTTGAGGGCCAGAACTTGGGATTTCTTGTTCGGTCCTGCCTCCCTCTACTAGTCCTTCTCCACCTTAATCCTTTTCATGCCCTTCTTTTTTCCCCCTCTACTCCCTCTTTAATTTGGGGTTGAGCTCTAGCGATGCTGTTGATGGTCTTCATGCTTCTCTACTCGTTCGTCCTTCGTCTTCTCCTCGCTTATCATTCTTCTTTCAAAAATCCGTCGCAAACTCAAAGACTTTCCTATGCATCGGCCCGTAAGGGTTACACAGATTCTTTAGATGAGAAAGGTAGCCTTCATGCCTCCGTGCGGCTCTGTCAGGGGCGAGAGTCGAATATTTCCTCTGGTGTGGGAGACGTCTCGTGCGACTGTGGACCAAAGATGGCCAAATTTGTGGCGAGACGGATGTTCGCAATGCGACCACTCTCCTCCAGAGGCAGGACAAGATGGCTTCTGGTGGTCAGTAATTTCTGAAGTGCATTCCTCCTGCAGTCAATGGAGCTTCCTCTTTAGAAAGTAAGACAAGACCATATTCCAAGATGTTTCTGTCTTCGTCTTCCCTTCTTCCTCTTCTTCTATGCTTGCTTCTCCTGGTCCTCCTTCTTCTCGTCCTGGGGCGGAAGAAACTCGTCTGGCGGTGCTTGCTTCCTCTTCTGCATCTTCCTCCCCTCCCGCTGCTGCTCCTCCTTCTTCTTCGTCACTTCTTTCATTTTCTTTCCCTCCTCGCCCTTGTTCTTTTTCCCATCCTCCCATTTTCCCTCTTCCCTTGGAGGGGCAGAATCATCATCCGGTTAGGAATTTTTCTTAGACCCTCCCCCGTCCCTCTTCAACTACTTCTTCCTCCTCTTCTTCCTCCTTTCATCTCCTTCTTCTTTCCCCGCCGCCCTTCCTGCTCCTTCTTGAGGTGACCTTTACTACGTTGGTTGTCGGTGCTGTTCATCGTTCTGAAGAAGTTCTTCTTTGTCCTTCTTCTCGCCTTTCATCTTCATCTTCACCTTCCCTTCCTCTTCCCCTTGCAGAAGGAGGGTAACTCGTCGTCCATCTTTATCCTTTTCTTTGCTTCTTGGATCGTAGAACTTTATAGTTTATAAGAAAGCGAAGTTGAGGAAGTACGAGGTTCCCTGTCGGGCTGTCCGGCTTCAGTTGGTGCCGCTCCTCTGAGAGTCTTTTGGTGGTACTATGCTCTATGTCCTGGACTCTGTGCATTAGCTGGTGCAGCTTCAGTGTGATCGTGCCGCTCTTGAGACTTCCCGTTCTCTTGGTCATTGGTCTCGATTGGCAGCGCTCTGACTCTTCATATACCAAATTCTCCTTCCCCATTCATGAAGAGAATGCAACTCAGATTCTGAGGCGTATCCCTCTTCAGCAGTTGGACCCGCTGAGACAATCTCGGGATTTCAGCTCAGCCGTCCTGTTCCCTCGCCCTAGCTTGCATGATTGAGCGCAATGATGATGATGGTCTCGGCGCCACGCCCTCCTCTTCTCCACCTCCGTCCTCTATCATTATCGCTGAAGAGTTCAACTATGGTTCTTCTTCCTTTCCGACATTGATGGTGGGGGAGGAGGAGAAACGCGTTGAGGAGCTCCTATGGGAGAGTCACTCTCCCTGATAATAATGCAAAGATAGGAGTCGTATCATGCAAGAGAGATTGGATCATCAAGAGGCTATTCTCCTAGAAGAAGTATGCCAAGAGGAAGAGAGCAGAAAGGAAACAGAAAGGAGTGTCCTTCGTCAGAGCCATCTGCTGCCTACTCCGTTCTGAGGATATCTAATAGCAGAGGTCACATCCCATACATCGGCCGCTGATCCGTATCCAGCCCGCAGTCAGGCGGTCAGCAGTTGTCAGAGAAAGTACACATATAACAAGACAGAAAGCTCAGCTTGAGAGAGTCTTTATGGACACAGAAGGAAGAGTGAGGGAAGAGACAGATGATAATGGAAAAAACGTGCCCCGCGTGAGAAGAAACGAGTTTAGGTGCATGGGACCCGAGTGCCAACGCAGAGGGGACAGAGAGAAAGAGACAGCAGGATGATGGAAGCGAGAAAGCGTGCGCGCGAGAGAGAGAGAGAGAGAAAGAGAAAGCTCGCTGCTGAGGTAGAGGCAGTAGCTCAGACACAGAGGAAAGAATGAGACCCGGAATGATGATAAAAAGCGCGGCAGACAACAGAGGGAAGAGGACAGGCAGTTGATCCAAACCCCAAGCACCATCTAGGTAAGGAGAATAAATTCAAGAGCAGGAGTGTCTCCATGGTCTGTGATGAGTCAAATCCCTGGTTTGTTCAAGAACGTCAAGGAGCGGCGAGAGGGAGAGAGCTCAAAGAGGGGCGAAGAGATTGAGAGAAGAGTTGAGGGGAAAGCGGACCAGATCTTAAATTATATTTGCGGCCTACGATCGTCTTTCGCAAAGGATTAACCTTGTTTCTGAGACAGGTGAGATCGGGAAGAGAGGCAGAAAGCAAAATGAAGGGACGAGAGGAACTGGAGAGGGAAGGGAAGGGAGAGAAGCTAGGTAGTGCCTAATAAGAGAATGAAAGAGGCGGGGAGAAGAACTCAAACGCCAATCATGCATAAATATGTGAATGAAGCACGACGAAGAAGTGCCAAAGGGTCTGAGGTAATCGCTCTTCTAAGCTGGTGATGAAGTGGCGCAGAGGTTAGCCTTTCAGTAGACCAAGAGCAATCAAGGGATCAGAGAAGAAGAGATGGCTGAGTCTCAGCAATGGGTGATGATCTCTGTCGTCCAAGGTGAGGGCTGTTGAGCACACAGGAGAGGCTTTCGAGCTTATCCGGTATTAAATGTCAGGCTGAGTCCCTAGGCGTTGACTATTAGAAGATAGCCCTATGTATCATCCTGAGATAATGTCTATCTAAATAACAAGATGAAGAGGCAGAGAGCAAGAGCGGAGGGAGAGAGAGCAGGATGACTAGCTCTTAGAAGTCTGTTATCGGTTCAGCTTTCCTATCTTTTGACCAACCATTCATCTCAAGTCAGTACCTTCAGTGAGAGAAGGTTAGGTTGAAGAGCCCCATGCCCTTCGTATAACGATGAGAATCGGTAGGAACTAGGGGCAGGACCTCTTGTTGGAGACAATTGAACTTCTCTTGGCGAATCACTGCTGCTTAAGAGGAGGTTAAGAAGGTAGCTTACCTTGTGGGCCTGCTGTCCCTCACCAATAATAAAGGTTCCAGGAGGCAGCTCCTTTGCTTGGCCGGCCCGCTCGCTCTATGCCTTCACTGGCAAAAAACATCATCATGGTACTTCATGGCAATAAGAGAAGATAGCGGTCAAACACTCTATCATTTGGGCTTAAAAGTTGAATGCGAATTCCAGACATGAGCTCAACCGGAAACCTGGGACCGACAAGACACGGATCACCACTTCGGTAGTGCTACTGCCCGGCGAGCACGGGTCTCCTGAGCCCAGTGGGTCTTTGGATATAATCCTGGAAGGAACCCTGTACAATATCTCTATGATGCTTGAGCTCCATACTGTGCTTCTTGGAGCAGAAGTCGGTGGTGCACGCATCACATTCTCAAATTTATCGTCAAGGCTGGCTGTTGGTCGCTTGGTAACTCCATTTAATGTTCTATGGGTTACACTTACCACGACATGAGCCCGCTAGACGGCACCATGGGCGTTAAATAAGAACCCTGAGTGAGAATAGAGATGGCCCGTTGCCATGACTAGCATCTCAGAGTTCTCCGCTCAGCTAACTCCCTCTATCTGCGAAGCCCTTTACCAGTCTCTGTCAAAGTTGCGATCTCCCTGCACCTCCTGATCTCTCGACCTTTCTCACTGATGCGCCTCTGATCGGCTCGACCAAGGAAGATGGTGGCCTTCGACCTATCGCCGATGGCAGAACACTTCATCGATTAGTTTCATAGTGCTTGCTGCTGGGACATGGTCAAGAGGCTGTTGTCCACCGAGTCTGCGATCCCTCTATTTTCTTTTTGCCTCACTTGAACATTTGTGCTTCTTCCCTCTCTCTTTTTTTCCGCTGTACACCTTTTCCCCCTGCTGCGAGACTCTGTTTTCCTCTCTTTCTCTCCCTGTAAAGCTTTGTTTGTACCCTCCTGTTTTTTTCTCACACAATGAGGGATGAAGCATGAAATAGTAATTTATTTAGAGTGAAGCGAGAGGGGAGAAAAGGGCGATACTTCCACAGAGGAAGCTACAATTGATGGAGAGAGGGTGAAGACAGGACGCATTCCTGGGTGACACAGGAGAAAGAGAAGCACGAACAGATGTCTACCGATCTCTCCCTCTTCAGATAGAGTGGTCAGTACACACATCTCCATAGCAGTTAACTCCGCCGAAGACGGCGAACACCGTTCTTGCTGCTGACGTCGCTGGCGTGTCCTAAGTTCCGGGGTCCGGTGTTGCGGTTGCCTATCAAGCTCCCATTTCCGATATTGATGCCATTGTTGTTTCCGGTGTTGCCGTTGCCATTAATATTCCCATTGCCCGCCCTGTAATTCTCAGGACTGCCCATGATGTTCCCATTGCCGTTATTGCTGCCGTTGTACTTCCCGATGTTGCCATTACCATTACGATTCCCATAGCCCTCCGGGGTAGCTAGATATATGTCCATCACGTTCCCATTGCCGTTATTGCTGCCATTAGTGTTCCCGATGTTGCCATTGCCATTAATGTTCCCATTGCCCTCCTTGCCACTCCGAGCATTGCCCAGTATGTTCCCATTGCCGTTATTGCTGCCATTAAAGTTCCCCGTGTTGCTATTGCCATTAACATTCCCATTGCCCTCGATGCCACTCTGAGGAGTGCCCATGATGTTCCCATTGCCGTTATTGTTGCCATTCGAGTTGCCAATGTTGCGATTGCCATTCCGGTTACCGTTGCCTTGCTGCGCGGTCACCGAGCTAGCAGCTAAGATCAAAGACAGGATAATAGCAAGACCACTGAGCTTCATCTTGGATATTTGTTGTTTCACGGGTTCCTGTCAAGCTGTTCCTTGAAATGGCAGGGTTATAGTTGTCGCTGTCAACAAAAGCCCGGTGTGAATCGGTCGGATATCTGATCGCGGTCGCAGAAAAGCAGGAATGAGATGAAGCTAGAGAGGTGCACTCGCCATTTATTCCACCGCTGCCAAACGAGGAGATGTGGTGTGCTGTCCAACCAATTTAGAGGTCAGTGGTGTGCTGTCTGTCTTCAGATTTGTAGACCATGGTAGTGTTATCCTCTGGAGGAGCAAACTCTGGTGCTTCCTTCTGACTCTAGCTCCTCTTGGCACATATAACGAGCAGTGGGGCCCTTTAGGAGGACTCCGCGATTGCTAGCTTTAACCTGAGTATTATCAGTGTTGTGGAATATGAGTCCATAACTTAGAACTAGTGCTCCCTCTGTGTTTTGTTTCGCTTTCCTAGCATCATTGTTCGTCCAAAGAAATAGGGAGACAGTCAGGAGACAGTTCAGTCGGAGAAATTTACTTGCTTCAACTGAGGATCTGAAGCAGAACGAAGGGCTGGGACAAGGCCTGGGACAAGCCTGTCCAACCAAGAATAGAGAATATGCTCCGGAGTTAAAGACAGAAACCTAGCAGAAGCTCACCCAGAAATTTCCTTTCAATCCGAAAAATACTCCTTGTACCGAGTCCAAAAGCAGAGCCACTACTGAGAGAGGATTGCCGTATTATCAGAAATGACTGATAACACTCGTGAAAACGATCCTTAACAAACCTTAGGTTATTTTTTTCTAAGAAAGTACATTTACCACCTATCAAAGGGAGAACTGCCCCTGGATAAGATGGCTTAGCAGTAGAGCCTGGCTCTACTACTAGTGTCTGGCTCTTTTGCGGGTTTTTGGGCTCGCAACAGACGAAATGAAAGTTCGAAAGGGCCCACACATTCAATCATGCGAGAGAACGAGTCTGCGTCTTCTCTCAGCTCTTCTGGGTTCACAACAAACGCTTTGAACTGAGACTTTGAACTGTCTCAGCGCATCACCTGATTACCTGAAGAGAACGAGTCTGGATACAGTTCCTCCAAAACGACATTCCGCAACGACTCCCAAATCGGATGGACGAAAATCGGTCGGATGGACGTTTGGAAACTTGATAAATAACCGAGGTTGCATCAGCCACTGACGTCATTTCCGCGTCTCATCATCATATCCGAAGTTCATTTTAGAGTTTCTCGTTCATCCGGAAATTTGCTCGTTCCGGATGAAATGGTGGGTATCCGTCCGATTTGCATACCCATCCCAGCTGGTGAGAAATGAGGAATGAGAAACGCAAACCGGGATGAAGCCTACAGTAGTAGTAGTTCTAGACGAGAGGATCTACATATTATTTAGCGCGGCAAATTATTTAGAGTATTGTTGCTTCTTTTATTCGGCTAGTGTTGCACAGCTATTCCGTATGTTGGCAGAGCGGAAGGGTCAAGAATTCTCTGAAAGAAATGCGGTTGTTTCAGAAATGTTGGGTCGCCCGTAGATTGTTCTAAAGTCTACTAGGAACTACTGTACAGTAGAAACACTTGCCTATAGTTCTATCACTGTGGCGATTTTAGAACCTATGGAAATCCCGTCTGTTCAAGATCTGTTTTATGACCCTTTGTGCTCTAATTAAATTAACATCAGTAGCGCGCTTTCCGCATTCCTTTTTGACAGAGAAGTCTTGCTACTAACACCTCACGCAAAAATGTTTGCTTCCTCTTGGGTAGGGATAGCAGGCTTCTCTGCCAAAAAGGAATGCGGAAAGCCCGCTACTACTACTGTTTTGCAGTAGAGCACAAAGGATCATGAAACAGGTCTTACAACGACTAATCATCTTGTCATCACTTCCATGATATCACTGAAACTTTGTTGTCTTTTTTGCTTCACTGTTCGCTCCTATTCTTTAGAAATGTCTGATCAGGTTGACCTCATCCTTCATCCTTCCGGAGGAAAAGTGACGGCTGCGGAATTTTTTTGCACTCAAATCGGGCGAAGTAGAACTATCGAGAGCTTTCCTCCATCCGATTCTCGTCCGTCCAGAATGTTGAGGCTTGCAGAAGAAAGTCGCTATTACATTTGCCTGCAAAAAAACTAGCCAGTCGTTCTACCTGTAGAAGAGGAGAACTGGGGCATGTTATAAGTTAATAGCGATGTTAGAAAGAACAATAGAAAAAAGAAACATGTACTGGTGGAGGAACTGTCGTTGTACCAAAGCTGATAAACTGATGAGATAAAGGAAAGAGGGTCACCCCAAACTCTTGAAAAGAGACAGTTCTTCTACTCGTACCCAGACGTAGTGCAAATCACCTGAGCCATCTAAGAATGATCTGATCCGGGAAGCGCTAGAGAAAGGGCAAAGCTTCCTTCCCTTGTGCATGGGGCCGCAAAGACTCTCAGGTTGACTGAGAAAGAGGAAAACGTCAGGCTTCCGTTGCTGCCCGCTCATAGGGTCGAATGCACTTCATCGCTCTGGCCTGGGAAAGCTGTGGTGGGACCGTGGATCGAGTGGTTCAACAGCAAATCTTCGGGGAGCCAAGTGATTCTATTCAACTTCTTTCCAATGTGATCGCTCTTCGGACACGAGACGGATAATGATAGTGTCTGGCTAGGAACGAATCGCAAGCCGGTGCTTCATTCTCAGACCTCTTTGGCGATTAACTATGGACGTCGCTCAGCAGCTTCTGAGAAGGTTCCCCACCACTGACGTCAGTGGTGGAGCTTCCTCTAATCAAGGAAGTTGAAAGAGAATATTTTTCAAACGCTTTCTCTCTCCGTCCCCTCGCTCCTCTTCCTTTCTTGTTTGCTTGCTCCTCCTCTTCTCCTTCTTCTTCCCTGTCTAAGGAACCGTATCTGGTTATCTGGCGGTCCTTGCTTCCTCTTTTGCTTGGTCCTCCTTCTCCTGTGTCACTGCGTTTTCTTTTCCACTTCGCCCTTGTTCTTCTTTCTTTCTCCCTCCTCTCTCTCTTGAAGGGGCAGAATCATCATCGGGTTGGGACTTCTTCTTCGGCCCTGCTTCCCTCTATTAGTTCTTCTCCACCTTCATCCTTTCCGTCTCCTACTACTTCTTGCCGCGTTCCTTCTCTTTCTTTATTAATTTGGTGGTGAGCTCTAGCTTTGCTGTTGATGTTGTTCATCCTTCTTTGTCCTTTGTCTTCTTCTCGCTTATCAGCTCCTTCCTGAAGTCATTGGAACTTTCTCTTTAGGGAAATAGGACAAGACCATATTCATTTCTCTCTTCGTCTCCCCTTCTTCCTCTTCTTCTTTGCTTGCTCCTCCTCTTCTCCTCCTTCTTCTCCTGCGGTGGAACCTCGTCTGATGGCGCTTGCTTCCTCCTCCTTCTGCTTCTTCTTCCCTTTCCGCTGCTCCTTCCTTCTTCTTCGTCACTTCCTTTGTTTACTCTCCCTCATCGCCCTTGTTCTTCTTCACATGCTCCCATTCTCCCTCTTTCCTTTGAGGAGCAGAGTCATCATCCGGTCGAGATTCCTTCTAGTTCCTCCTCTACTAGTCCATTTTCCTCTTCATCCTCTTCATCTCCTTCTTCTCGCCGCCCTTCCTTCTCCTTCTTGAAGATGAGCTTTATTACTTTGGTCGTCGATGCTGTTCATCGTTCTGAAGTTCTTCTTTGTCCTTCATCTCTCCTGTCATCTTCATCTTCCCTTCCTCTTCCCTTGCTGGTGGAGGGTAACTCGACGTCGATCTTCATTCTTTTCTTGGCTCCTTGGATCGTAGAGACTATTCTTGCGCTTATACTTCTTCCATTATAACAGGCAAATGTACTACGAACAAGAAGAGGAACAAGAGCGAAAACTAGTAGGCCTGAAAGAGAAAAAAAAGAGGAAGGACGCAGCTCCATCGTCGCGGGAGCTGCGAGGACACCGAGGAGGACGCTCGGAGATCATCTTCCTCATCAACAATGTGAAGAGAGAAACTCTTCTCGATTCTCCTGAGCATATTTTTAACATAAGGCATAAGAAAGTAGATAAGCTCCTTTGATTGTTGAAAGTGGAAGATGTGTTGTCCGCGAAGTGAATGGCGTGAGTTGGTCTCTCTCTCTCTTCTTTTCTAGCGGGATATAGAGGCAGTTCTTCCCTCTTCTTCTGCTCTATGGCCTTGTTACTTGGCGACTATGAGGATAGGCTCAAGGTCAGACGTGTTAACATGTTCAACTGTTGATGTTCAACGGCTCATTATCCATTCCTTGGAGCTGCTTGTCTTCTCTACGTTGAGGTTGCCTTGGGGACCTGACGCAGCGTAGATGATGACGATATCTGCACCCGTTGAAGGCATGTGGCGGAGTTTGCATGCTTCTCTTGGACAAAAGAATGTCATTCTTCTTCTTTGTTGGTCCATGCCAAAGAGGCTTCCCTATTGATCAGCCATTGTCTCTCCTCCGTAGGTGAAGGCATTCATTGTACAGCTGTGGCGCTGGGTTTGATTGATCCTTCCTTCTTCACGACGACTCCCTTCTTTGTCTTTCCTCGGCGTTTTGCAGTCTGAGGTCGATGTCACAGCAGATGCGGTGACCTTTCCATGATCAGTTAGTTGGCCTTCTTTGATTAGGATCCTTGATGGAGATCGTTCAGGATTCTTGGGCATCGTGGTGGACTGGTAGCAGCTTTCACTTCTGCAGCTCGCGCTATTTTGTTCTTCCCTCTTTCGATGGGGAGCGAGGGCCCATATACTTTTCTCTTTCCTAGGGTTGCAGTCTTCTCTCTCTTTTTCCAATGTACTTCTTCCCGCCTGCCTGAAAGACATTCTGAGAGAGAGTTGAAGAGAAGAGAGAGAGAGAGCTCTGTAAAGAGAGAGAGAGAGCCGTAAATAGAGAGAATTGTGCAACAAGAGAGAGAGGGAAAAGGAGAGGAAAGAAAGAGACAGATGTCGCGCCGCGCAGGATCAGAAAGAGAAGGAGGTGTCCTGCAGGCTGAGAGGGATCTTTTATCCTTTGGATAGATGCAGAAACGAAGCCTCCTCCGTCTGTAGGAGTGGACCTTCGCACAGCTATCCGAGGAATCTTACTGCTCACTGTTTGGGGTTGTCGGCGGTCGGTGTGGAAGGGAAGGGAAGACGGTACGCGCGGAGAGCAAACGCATCAGTTTTATTGTCAGTGCCGCTGGATAACCTAAGCGTTCTTGGCCTCTCTCCGTCTTACGTTGGGCAGTACTTCTGCAAAGAAGAGACATGCTTTATCAAGAGGCTGGCCAGGCATAATAAGACGGAAGCGGAGAGAGGAGAGTGTGAAGCGCTCCGGCGTAACCTTGGCTGATCAACCCTCAGTTAGAGGAAGACGTCGAGAGAGTAAGCGGCGCTCAATAACACATTCTGCTCCATGGAATGGTTTCTTATTGACTGAGATTTATCTGAGAGATCAGAAGAGAACCTCCTCAAGAGAGCTGCAATCTATCTTGGGAAATAGCGTTAGAGGTAGGCAAGGGCTGCATCTCATGCACCGTGTCAGTCCTCTTCCTACGCCGCTCAGGTGGTCAGTAGAGAGGTGGCAGGCATGCTAGGAGAGACAGATATATATAGGAAACACTGAGCGATGAGCCAATTTCCTTCGTCTCATCCGTTAGCTGGTTATGTGTGCGATTGACCTTGTCCTTAACATCTTCGAGGCACGTCATGAAGAAGCTGGCAGCGGCCTTTGTCGCCCTAAGAGGACTGCGGGCTGAGATCGTCGTAGAGGATGTGGCCACGGATTTGCTCTTCAAAGGCTTGGTTCCTGCCTTTGAGCGTCCTCATATTAGCTCGGGCTAGCCCGCAGACCCTTTGACGGCGAAAAGCATGCCGTCCTCAGCTTGATCGTGCCGTAAGGACAGAACTTCAAGGACAAGACAAGCCAAACTCACAAACACCTACGACGATGAGATGAAGGAACAGCAACTCATCGCACAGACAGCACAAGCCCAGACATCAGGATCATCATCGCATCCTTACGCTCAGACAACTTCTCTTCTTCTAAGAGGACTATTGGCACTAGGTTTGACCGAAGTAAGAGACGTTAAGCGTGTTGATCATGCCGCGTCCCGCAAAAGCTGATGCGTTTGCTCTCCAGCCCGCACCTTCTCTTCCACAGGGATGACCCCAAAGAGTGGCGCGGAAGTGTTTCCTCGATAGCACGAAGGGCAATGGACACTGTCCACTCCTACAGGCTCCCTTTCCGCATCTCTCCAGACAACGCAGAAAATCTATTGGAAGAAGAATGAAGAGAAGAAGGAAGGTTAGCACCGGTGCCAGATGATGAGAAGCTGCTCCATAAGAAGAAGCTTCTTTCCACTTCTTTTTGCCCTTCGGGGCCAGCAATTCGCCGTGAAAAGGCTTTGAGACGCCTTTGAGATCTGAGCTCTTTTAGCCTGAAGGTCCATACTTATCCCGTTTTGGATGGAGAAGACAGAAAAGATTGTCTGAGCCTTTGTGGATGCTCTCTCTTCGCTGCTTCTCCTCCTGCATTTTGCTCTGGCTTCTTCTCTCTCCCAAGTCTTTCCTTCGTGGCAGTGAAGACCGCCGATGGGTCCCTGGAAGAGTGAATGCTTCCGTGGCATCGTTCCCTTCGCCGCCGTGAGCTCGTTCAGCGTCTTCAGTCGCGGAGACCAAGGAAGTGAGGAGCCAAGAAGAAGCGGTTTAGGCATCACCAAAGAGGTCCTGGGGGTGGCCTGGTCATTCCCTGATCACAAAAACGATCTCCGTCTCTCTCTCTCTCTCTCTCTCTCTCATCTCTTGTCGCCTCTCTCAAGACACACACACTCTCTCTCTCTCGATCACTCTCTCTATCCCTCTCTTTCACACACACCTTCTCTCTCTCTCCCTATGTCTTCTCTCTCTCTCTTTGTCTTCTCTCTCTCTCTCTTTGCCTTCTCTCTCTCTCTCTCTCTCTCTCTC
>FLMG01003780.1:0-16605 GCA_900088475.1 Hyphochytrium catenoides
AGAAGATGCACGTAGTGCCTGATGATGATGCCTCTCCTCCTCTTCTTCCACTCCTCCAAGAGTGGTGGATGATCGCATTCTTCTTCTGCAGTTCTGGTTCTTCAATGGTTGCACCCTCCGTAATAAGAAATAAAGCCGACGAAGAGCATCTTCGAAGGACAGGCAAAAGACAAGTAACAACCAGCAGTAGTCTTCATCTCCTGCTTGTTGGCGTCCTTCCTCGCCTCCTCGTCGTCGTTCTTCAGCAGCAACCGAAAATAATAAATAATGCTCCTACTAGCTGCAGATTTTCTTCTCCTCTAACTCCTCTACGACTAGAACTATGCCCTCAGCCAGCACTGTAGTCATCCTTCCTTCGTCAATATCTAGTCCTTTACTCATCAGGGTACTCATAGCCTACTCATTATTTTACTCATGGCCTACTCCTCATCTTACTCATAGCCTACTCATAGGAGGGCTTTTTTAAAAAGTACTCACGATATGAGTATCTCGATCGAAAACATGTATGAGTATACTCGAGTACATTATACTCACTCATACTCATAGGGGAGGCTCTTTGAGTAACCAGTACTCATAGAACATTACAAGTACACAGAAAAGCACAATACTCACTCATACTCACTCATCATGTGAGTATTGTACTCATTACTCATCCGGTGTGTGGAGGATTGGCGACGAGGAGTCTGAATCTTTTTCTAACTTTTAGTCTTTAAATTTTTTGGCACAAATTCTCCAGCTGTTATTGGCCTTCATCTTCCTTATTACATGGAGACGAATTCTCCACTCAGGATCACTGCTCCATCGACCCGCTCGCACAAGTAAGAAAAACTCGACATCCTTGTTCCTTATTTACACAGCCGAGCTTCTATCTCCACACCTTTCTTCTTTGAGTGGAGGAGGAGTAATAAACAATTCCTGACAATCATCATTATGAGGTTTTCTATAAGGAAGTATCGCGTGAATGAACGCCGGAGGACAATGATCGATGGTTGGTTACGTTTGCCCTCGGAGGCAATGTAGTCCATCTATCTCAATATAAGCACTTGTCTTTAGCAAATCGCTTCTTGTTGTTGTTACTGCTTGCGCAAGGGGATCTGACCACGAAATCCTCCTCATTAACTCGTCTCCAACGCCGATTAGGCCTGTTTCTAACCCTTACCCTTGCCATCACAATGGGTGTGACTTTATTAACTTATTGTCTCAAAGAGGCGGCGGGGAAACTCCGAGAAGGGATGATGCCCTATTATCTGGGCGAGACGTGCTTCTTGTGGCCGAACAGCGGCGCAAAGTTACATGTCATTTTAAGGTTCCCAGGGAATGACTATTCATCCTCCTCTTTGTCGCGTAGATAGCTAGAGGTCTTCTGGCATGCTGACCGCTTGCTTGAACCTGCTCTTTCGGCATATGCTTCTCGTTATTGGACAGGAAAATTTTCATTTGCGCTACCTCTTAGCTCCATTAGCTGCGGTTCGTTGCCAAGGTTGGCGTCCAACAACTGAACAAACAGGGAGTTAAACTCCTAGCTCTATTACCAGCACACAAGAGTAGCTAGTTGATGACGCTTGATTATTAGAGGAATCCTAATCCATGGCGGAACTGAAGAAACAAGACTGCCAACTGACGAGACAGAGGCAGGAACGTAGACTGAGAGGTCGTCCTGTTAAGGTGAGGGAGGGAGGGAGATGGAGGATGCTGCTGGGCTTGTTGCGTTATGAGCTCCGAGGAGGCTGTGTGGACGCGGGCTAACGGAGAGCGTTCCATGCCTTATCGCACTTCCCAGGAAAACCTAATATTCTCAGGATGTTCGCCGCCATGTAATCATTGAGAGCAGCAAGCAAGTGTCCTCCTCCTTCCTCTTCTTTCCGCATTTACTTCTAATCTATTATCTATCATATTGCTATCCATCCGTCCGGCAATAATGGTCTCTTCTCCATTCTCCATCCTGAAAGTCTGTCTGCGGTTGCCTATTCAGCTCTATTCTCTTTCTCCGTCCTGTTCCTATGAAAGGCTAATAATAATGTTTTCGTCACATTATCGACAATAATGTTCTAGGCGTGACTGTCAACAGAAAGAAGAGAGAGCGGGGAGAGAGGCTGGCACTGAGGAAGATGATACTGTCGAGTGCTTGGTGCACCCAAAGTTGTCCACCAAGATAGAAGACGAAGGAGAGGGACCTGTAGTTGATGAGGAAGAGAGACCCTTCTTGATGAGATAAATTTTAGGGGAAGCGTGGATTATGCTAGTCGAGCGGAAGAAACTAAGAAGATAGATGTCATCGTCGAGGAGACTTCGCTGTCGGAAGCGATCAGCAAAGACTGCCTACGGGGAAAGAACTAGTCAGCTATTAGAGAATGATTATTAATTGGCATGTGGTGGGGCGGAGCGAGAAAGACATCATGATCATGACTTGGAGCGTGTTAGAGGCAGCACAAACGGCAAAACAGCTACTCCTAGAGAGCTAGCTAGAAGAACTTAGAACACGGGAGGAGGAGCATCAAGCCAGCGAGATAGAGAATGGAAAGGGAGAGAATAAAGCATGACGGACGGAGGAGGAGGAACAAGTCGTAAAGAAAGAGGCCAGGGAACTGATAGAGCAAAGAAAGACCAAGAGTTTTGGTTTCACTGTGAGGCCTAGCTTCTTACTCTAGAGAGTGAACGGAATGCGAGAAGCGGAAACGGATGATGACCCACCAAAAATGAGAGAAGTCATAGGGGAAGAGGTAGTTAGTAGAAGACATCAGGTGCGACGCTCGGGAAGAAATGAGAAGGGAGTGTGGGGGCGAGGTCAGAGCGCAAACGAAGCGGCAGGTCCAGTTGAGGAGTTAGGGAAGAGGCTCACAGGAGAGAGCAAGAATATCAAAGCGCTTGACATGAGAAGAGGAAGAGGAAGAGCAGCACGGGGGCCTGGAACTGAAAACCAAAGGTAGAAGGACCTCTAGTGAAAGAGCTAGCTAAACAAGGCGATAATGCGATGTTATCAGCTTTCTATAAAGAAGGGCAGTCCGAAGGACAGCAGAGAAGGTCTCGAGAGCGACAGGATGGAGATCGAAGAGCGGTGACTATCACTTCGAGATGTGCGGGGAAGAGGAAAGAGCGAGAAAAGAAAAGGAAGGATGAAGAAGAAGGGAAGGAGTGACGTGACGTGACGGCGTGGCGCCTGCTGTATCTACTACTGGTGCCAGCTCCTTTGGTGCGGGTATTGCCTTCCATTCAGCAGACTAATCAAAGCGGGAAACATAGATGTCAGACGGTATGGAAGGCCCTAGAGGCTACTTGGACGCTCTCTTTTTTTAGACGTTTGACCTCCCTGCGGCATCCAGGAAGCTATTCAGATAAGATCCTAAGAGATGGAGAAGAAGAGACGCCGTATAGCCAGCGCAATAGCGTTTATTTGAGTTATCGTCTGTGACGCTTTTTTGCTTCCTCTTCTCCTGGCGATGGCCCTAGTCGGTCAAGAACGGATCGCTTTCGGCTCGATTCTCTGTCACTTACTAGCTCCAGAGACACTTGCCGGTTCTTCAACCTTTCTTTTTCCTTATCGGGTTGCGAAGACTTACTACTACTCTCCTTCTCGTGTCTCTCTCTTCTGCCAAGTCCCCTGCTACTGTCTTCCCTCTCTCTTCGATCGTCCGGACCTCGTGCGGTTGCCAGTTTAGAAGTGGACGATGGACGAGTGGGCCTTGGCTCATGGGATGAGGAAGAAGGTTTCCGCTTAAGGTCATGACTGAGTCTTTCCCGTGACCGACCGCGACGCTCTTTCTGGCTCCTACTTCCAGCTTCTTCACGCCCGGCTTCCTTGAGCACGACGCGGTCCCGTTCTCGGCTCTCTTTTCTCCGGTCTCTGCCAGAGGGCCTTTCCTTTGAGTGGTCAGTACTCAGCCTGCCAAGGTCTCGTGGGCTTCCCCGAGGTGTCCTGCCCCTTCCGTCCAAGTCAACTCCATTCTCTGTCCGCTCGCTTGTCCGTCTAGAGTCCCGGTGGCGGCCAGGAGAGCTGCTCCTCCTAGACCTCGAGCTTACTGAACTGTCTTTGTTACTGCCCTTACTCTCGTCACGTCTTCTCCCTGACCTCTCGCTCGGCCACTTTTCCCGACCTTCAGTCCTACGGCTTACCCTCACATCAGCAGAATACTCCGCGTCGTCGCCTTCTTCCACCTGTCCTGTCCACCTGTCTTCAAATTCTTCCTCGCCAAAGTCCATGGGCAAAGCGGCAAACTTGATATCAGAACCCGAAGACTGTGGCGCGCCGCCGCCCTCCTGTTCCTTTCCCGCTTCACCTCCCCGTGACATCTCTCCAGAGCCTGAGCCTTCGGGCAATGATGAAGGCTGGCCGTCTTTAGGGGCCTTCACCCTCTCTTTACTAACTCGACTGACAGTCACGGGCTCATCCCGTCGTTTGGAGCGATCTCGAGAGCCTGATCGTGATCGCGAACGGCCCCTTCCGGGTGCCCTTTGTCTTCCTCCTCTTCCTCGAAAACGCGGCGACCGCTGGCCTTGACGAAGCGGACTTCTACTTCGAGATCTTCCTCGCGTTCCAGGACGGCCCTCGTAGCCCTCTTCTCCCGTTCCCTCGCCGTCTCCTCGATCTGACTCCGAGATGGAACCACTCCTAAAGTCCTTTTCCCGTCGCCAATCGCCTTCTCTCTCGCGCTTGCGCCCTCTAGCCAAAGCTGGTCCTGGACCGACCATTGGAGGCATCATAGGCACTCCATCAGGACCAAACATGGGAGGCGGTCCACCGAACCATGGAGGCGGAGGTCCATCAAACCAGCCACTTGGGCCTCTTGGGCCCGGTTGCATGTTAGGGCCTCCAACCCAAGGCATACCTGGCGGCGAAGGTCCCCAGTGGCCAGGCCCACGTGGACCTCTCCCTCCTCCTCTTCCTCCTCTACCTCCTCCACCTCTGTCTCTTACCGGCCCTCTCCCTCGCCCTGGCGCTCCCGGCCAATTACCTGACTGAGGCTCGAACCACCCTCGCGGCCCTGGGAAGGCGCCAGGGACAACCGGAGGACCCCATACAGGATGCGGAGGAGCGCCTGGCGGTCCCCAAGGTCCTCTGGGGCCTGCTGGAAGCCTCGCACGCGGAGGCGGGGGAAAGGGCATCACGCCAATACCTCCTCCTGGGCCGCGTTCAGGAGGACCTCGAAAACCATGATCCATTATCCCTTCTTCCTCCTCATGAAGAACGGATGCTTTGTCCTGGACGGTGCCCTCTCGTACTCTTGTATCTGTCGCTTTCGAGGGTGATGCTACCTTCTTCTCAGGAGCAGGAGCCTCTTCCTTTGCTTTGACCTTCTCCCCAGACTTTTCATCTGCCACTTCTCTATTCAAGATTTATATAGAGAGAAGACGCAGGTGCAGCAAAGTGGTTAGAAGCCAAACTCTGACCTTGTTCAATCAGTGAGACGTCGTAGTAACTTACCCTTCCTCATTGCCAATGGCGGATGCCTCATCCTTCCCTTCTTCTAGCTTCACTCCTTCAGCTTCTTCTTCTTCATCCTCTTCTTGTCCTTTGTCTGCACTGTCAAAGATATCTCCTCCAAGCTCGTCATCATCGTCGTCGTCACCTTTCTTTTTATCCCCCTTGCTTTTTCCCAGAGCAAGCACAGCATCCGCCCGGCCCTGTATCGTAGCTCTTTGATCCCTTTCGTCTCTTTGCTCCTCTTCTTTCTTCTTCTCTTTTTCCTTCAAGAGTTTCTCTGCCTCCCTTGCAATTCTTTCCTTGTCAGCTTGTTCATTGCGAGTTCGCTGCAAATAGTCCTCCACTGAGACTCGAAGCTGCTTGTTAGGAAGCAACTGTCAAGGGTGAAAGCAGAGAGAAGTTATCTTAGTTTGACGACAGTACGACTGCCCGCCACGGTGGCATGATAAAGGTCAATGCGTTAGGTCCCTTAGGACAGGGGACACCGCCACTGAGCCGACCAGATATTTTGCGAGGACAAAGGACGACATTTGAGGTGCACTGCGCATCAGACAGCAGAAAGCCAAAGCCCCGCGCCTCACAGACACTGCCTATCAATGAAGAAGCCGATTCCCGCATTTAGCGGAGAAAGGACTGAACTCAAGAGAAAGCGAGAATGGTCACAGAGTAAACAAACCTTATCTGGAGATACTTCCTGAGTTCCACATAGAGGACATTGCATATTCGAGTCGATTAAGGCAGACCGGATGCACCCGTCACATGTCGACTGCTCAGATTTTTGGGACAAGACGCAGGGGGGAGAAGGGTCAGAACGCAATTATAGGGCGCAGTAAGTATGAGTCAGGCAGTCTTGGGAAAGAACAATCAGATAATGGGCCTGGCGCGATCTCCTGATGCAAGGGAGAGGAGCGATGGTGGAGAACGGAGAACCCAAAGACACGCAAACGAAATGTAAGCCTCTCCTATATCGTACGGCTCATATACACATGAACAGAAAGAAACAAGGATCCTAGGGCCATGTACAAGACGGACCTCGTGACAGCAAGGCACCAAGACCGCGTCCTGTATGAGCAGTGAGCAGATGAGGCAGGAGAGATGTGGAGGAGGATTCTTCCTGAGCTCGTCAACAGTTGCGCTTCCGCCGCCTTTCTGCACCGCTTTCTCAAAGTCTTGCGTCTTAACCTGCCAGCAGTTCGTATGTGTCACACACATCGTGTCGCAGAGATTGAAGAGAAAGAGAGAGCCCATATCAGAACCACGTATGCAGACGCAAAAGGTAGGTACTATAGAGCCATAGAAAAGAAAACGAGGCCACGCAGCTTACCGCTACGACTGCTAAACCTCCGCCCGGAGCAGTCACAATGGTTCTGCCGTCACCTAAGCGCGCTGCCTCCTCTTCTGTCACAGTCTGCAAGAATGTTGTGGGGATACCTGTGCGTTTTCGCACCTTGTGCTAGAGGTATCATGAACAGTTAGTGAAGAAGACGCTAGCTTGGTAGCGTAGCTCTTTGACCGCGGCGATAGCGAATTTAAGCAGGTAGAGCACCAGCACGAGATGCAAGTAGGCACCCATGGCTTATCATAAGGCCCTTGAGCAGCATGATAGAAACTCAGAGCGGCCACGCCGGTAGAGGTGTTGCTTGAAAGACTAGTACACTCTTCGCTCAGTGGACAGACGTGGCCCACTTGCGATCAAGCTCAAGGAGGCGTTGTACTCACCGTGTCATACTTTGGATCCCCGTTAGTGGGACACTGGTTAATCCAGTGCCCAGGCTGGCCGCAGCGGTGGCAGATATACCCCTCAGGCGGCGTCAAGGACGGACCTGTTCGGCCGTACATCCCACGGCCAGGGCCATAGGGACCGCGACCTGGGAAAGCCCCTCGACCGCGGCCAGGCCCATTTTGGCCCCCAGGAGCCCCTACCATTCCTGAAGGTCCTGAGCCTGCACTCCATGTCATGTTGCCACCTGGCCGTTTAAACCTTTGGTTTCTGTGTAAGAGCAAGCGAGTGAGGACATAGTAACGGAAAAAGGAAGCGAGATGAGAGTACTGACTGCCACCTCTCGAGGGACTACTTTTGCAGCAGGAGGGGCGGCGGCGATGCGGATTTGCGGATGACACGTAAAGACATTGGACTGACCGGAACTCAGCAGCTCTATTATTGATCTCATCCAAAAGAGCAACTTCATCCACCCCATTCTCCCCCTTTGCAAGGCTTTCTTCTCCCTCTCCCAGCTGTTCCATCACGCCAACATCCTGTCCCTCAGGCATTGTGGAAGCTAAAGGAGCGCCAGGTCTCGCAGGTGAGCCTGCGGGCGTGCCCTTGGCCGTGCCCTCTTGCGCTCCTGGTCTCGAGGGACTTGAAAGCTGGGACTCACTCCTACATTGCACACAGAGATAACGTAAGCAACACATAGATATGCTGGGATATGGAGCCAAAGGTCTAGGGCGAGGAACAACATTTAGCGTTAACGCTGAACAATCCAAAGATGCAACGCATCGGGCGTGAGGACAGCATCAAGGGTTAGGATGTCGAGCAAAAGTTTAACCCTACTTGAGGCCCTGGCTTTGCTGGCCGATTTGAACGGTAGGCACTGCGTTCTGGTACTCCTGCTTCATGCGGGCGAGCAACCCCGTCTTAGCCACCGGCACTCTCTTCACTAGAACGCTTGTGTTCTTAGGGAGTAAGAAGTTCTCGTCCTCATAGGCTAAGAGACGGGTAGGGACCATGGACAAAGGGCACAAAGAAAGTGGTGAGAGGCAAGTGAGCCACGATGAAGCAAACTAACAATGAAGGGATATAGCATGGGCGTAAGAGCGCTAGACGGCAGCCGTTCCTCATGACAGAGTGCGCAGTCGTGCAGCTTATAGTGATGTGAAGCGAGGAAGTGTGATATCTCTTTCAAGAGAGCCGATGAGACAGTCCAAGGACTGTCCAATCGTTCTTCCTTCTTCACAATAGAGAGCTAAGGCTTCACGCTGCTAGGGCAGTCTTCCCGAAAGAAGTGAATGACGAGAAGCGCAAACTTTTCGCCTGTATAGGCTGCGCCAGCACTCGCCCCATCAGCTGATTTAACGCTCGCCGACCAGACTAAGGTACCGCCCCGTAGATACAGAGACAAGCAAAGAGGCAGCAAGAGTACTGCGGGAGGGGCAAGCTGAAGAACCAGCATCAACCTCGAGCAGGTCAAAGAAAGGTAAACAAAAAGAGCAACAATGACCCAGAGGACACTTCTTGAAGAGAAAAGATATCTGCACGGTCCAGCCAGCAATGAATTTCCATTTTGTTAGGAAGGCCAAAAGGTAAACGCGAGTCAACAGATGTGTGCTCTCTACGTTCAATTAAACACTTTTCTCTCGTCTGGAAGTGACAATGAATCAACAGACATGAAATGGACATCTTCAGGCTCCACTCAGGTTCCGTGAGATTGGCAGCTCCGTCTAGCGCTCTGAAGGTCTCGGTAATGAGGGCAGGAATGAAGTTACCTTGACCGGTCTGGGCGTCAGTGATCACCAGATCGAAATCCAGTCCTTTGTTTAGCTGCTTCTTCTCGACAATAGCCTTCTTTAGGTCATAGACCTTGATGGCGGTGCCGCCAAATGTGACGGTGTCATAGCTCTTTGCGCTCTTGAACTTAAAATGAACTGACATCTTGCACGTAGAACCTCCAAAAGGCGAGCGAAGTGCAGGTGGCCGTTCCGGACGTGAGTTGACGAAAGAGCTCTGCAATGTGATCTAAAGATCGGCACCCTCTTCACCTCTCACTCTGGCGCCATCTCCCTCACAGACAGAAGAGTAGTTTCAAAGACAGAGCTAGTTGAATGACAGCCCCTACGCCTTTGGATTGCGTTCTACAACCAGCGATCCTCCCTATAAATAAAGGGCAGATAAAGGTGATCTCGCGCTTTGAGAGATTCTGAGCTGGCGCGGAATGGCGGCGAGGGTGTGGGTGAGATGCGGCTGAGATTGCAGTTTCCCTGACAAGGGGAGAGAGAGAGAGAAAGAGAGGGAGTGAGAGAGAGAGAGAGAGAGAGAGAGAGAGAGAGAAAGAGAGAGAGAGGAAGAGAGAGAGAGAAGAGAAAGAGAGAGAGAGAGAGAAAGAGGCAGAGAGAGAGAGAGAAAGAGAGAGAGGAAGAGAGAAAGGCAGAGAGAGGGGAAGAGAGAGAGAGACACAAGAGACCGGGAGAGAGAGAGAAAGAAACGCGCCAAGAGAGCAAAAGACAGAGAAAGAGAGAGAAGACGGGGAGGGAGCAAGAGAGGGGAATCAAACAGGAGAGAGTTACGAGACAGAGGTCTCACTCCCCAACACATCCACCACAAACCTACTCCTTGCACTACCCACCCGGCCCCTTCATCTGAGACGGAGAACATTAGAACCACCTCTTGCCCTACCCACCCTCAAGAGTCAGAAGGCGGATCTCCCCTTCACAGCTGCTCAGGTTGGCAACTCCGAGTTTTCGCTACTGACAATGTTTTGCCAAGTCACGTCTCGATAACTAATTCCTGATTCTCAATGCTATTGATTCTATTTTGAGCTGTCAATAATGATCTGGAGCTTCAGGAGATCGTCCGCAGTTCAGCATCGGCCATCAGATCCGCATTCTCTTCTGATGGTCTGCTGGCGCGCAGGAGCCGTCCAGGTGCTAGACACGTAAGCACCCTCCTGAGTGGTAGGTAAACCTGAGGAAAAGCAGATTTCACCTAGTACTGCTGTTGATGAGCATCAACATCTACGCGGAATGACGGAGGATCCAATGTTTTCGTACCAATCGTAAGATGTGTTTTTGTTGTTGCTTAGGTGTGCGTCCTGGTCTAATGATCATCATACGCCCATTCAGGACGGTCTCTCTGTACTTGCCATCAGCGCAGTTTGCTACTATAATAAAGAACACCTTATCGGTTGACCAAGAGCTGCAACCCGACAAGTGCAGAAGGAGTTTTCGTCAGAGTGATTCAAGGCTAGAAGTGTAAGTGACCCCTTATCCTGCCCGCAATCATTCGACTTACCAGGCCCTTGAGCTATAAGAACTCATACCCTCCTTTGCAGGACATTTGAAAGTACAGAGCTGAAGTTATTACGAGCTAGTGTGTCGTCATTCTATGATATGCTGACTGTGACGGCCGAGACGTTGATGCAGTTCGGACCCTAACAGGTCATGGTCTGCGCTGTTCCATACAAATATTATGCTGTACACTATGTTATTCGACTTCCTCAACCATCAAAAGGGTTTTCGGTGACATGCCACTTTTCAATGTCCAGAGACTCAGTTGCTTCAAAACGGCGATAGCGGGAACATTTTCGTCATCCTTGGCATCTCCTCTGGCCCCATGCTGCATGAGGAGCTCAATGCCCCGACAGAGCAACTCTCCGCGAACTTGACCACACTTGTCCTGGTCTTCTTCACCCTCATACTTTACGCCCTGTAAAGCTGCCGTGTGAAGTGCGGTCCTTCCCATGCTATCCCGCTTGTCTGCATGCGCACCGGCGGCTAAAAGAAGCTCTAGAATGTTGAGGTCTTCTGGCAACATCAGTCGTGCTGCTAGGTGCAAGGGAGTCTCTATGAGGTTGTGGGTCCTCTTGCGGGATACTCTGCGAGGAGGGATTGGACAGTTTGCCACAGCTCCTCGAGCAAGAAGAACTCGTACTGCTGCTACGTGACGGTTGAGAGTGGCCCAATGAAGCGGTGTCCGCTGCCATTTATCTCGGGCGTCGAGCTTGGCGCCTTCCAACACCAACAGTTCAATGCACTGAAGACTAAAATAATCAGGGCAGGGAGGGTCAAACAGCCGTCAGGATATGCTGGGAAGAGCTATTTAGGAGATGGGAACATAGTGATAACGGACCAAAGTGAGTGCGGAAGAACGAAACATAAAAGGAGGAAGAAGAGCTGCCGGAACGACAAAGGGTGTCCCGAGCATTTCATAGAATAGAACCCAAGGAAGCTGCTATTCACGTTCAAAGAGGAAGAGAGAGAATGCCTAACGTCCGCCGTTACCTTCCCGCTCTCGCCGCACAATGTAGTGCCGTTTGTCTGTTATGATCACAGGCAATAACAAGCACATTCTTCCGACTTTCGTCCTTGTTTCTTGTGGTGGTTCTAATGCTCCGTGCTGCCCTCAAGAGAACACTTAAAGAAGAAGCATCACCAGCCCCCGCAGCTAGGTGGGCAGCCGTCTGGCCCGCTTTGTTCACGACTGTTACCTGGCTGCCTGCCTTAAGTAACATAGACACAACGTCCGAGTGTCCATGTGCAGCAGCCGCATGCAAAGGTGTCGTCCCTCGCTTATGTCGAGTTACTCCGGCGTCAGAAGACAAGCCCGTACGGAGCATGCAGTCTACCAAGGCCGAATCGCCCTGTGCAGCAGCTTTAATCAATTCAGAATTCAAAGTGAGTTCAAGGGATGAGGAAGTGGTCTCATCCTCCATTAAATCTGGTGGGAAAACATGTTCTTCTGCAGTGGTCGGGACCCCTTGGCTTAGTCTTTCCCCCATCTTAGGGGCAGAAATCCTGGTTTGATGGGGCTCGTCAGAATCCTCGACCCGCTCCCAGGAGTGTCCTACGTGGTTCTCGGGTGAGCCCAATTCAGCTCTAGAGAGCAGCAAGATTGTCAAATAAAGCAGGCACTTTAGACGTCAGGACCACATCCATAAATTAACTTAGTTCGGGAAGGTAAGGCGATAGGGGAGACACTATTCAAACTCACCACGGGGAGCGCCAGGATGACAGGCTTGCTGGGGAAACAAGCTTTCTTCCGTGTAAGGGGATATTCGGTTGCAAAAATCTCGTAGCACACTGAACCTCATGAGGAGAGGAGGAAGGAGCTGCTTCAAGAGCATCTGCTCCCTCTCCGTGTACTGAGGGCGGCTGCCCTCGCTGCCAAAGATTGGCAGGTTGAGCACTTTTCTGACACCATTTATGGTTCGCAGCGCCGCTAAACTGTCACCACCGAGCACAAAGAAATCATCGGCAGCAGTGGGAGAGAACTGCAAACCAAGGATGTCCTTCCATACTTCACTAACTGCCAACTCTAAGGCTGAGTTCGAAGGAAGAAGCTCTTCTGTCTCTTGCCCCAGCGAGTCTGGAGCCTCGTGGGACCTAAGACTGAGCTGTGCGTGGTGGTTAGATAAGCTGGTCCTGTCCACCTTTCCACTGCTTGTCTTAGGAAGCTCTTGCAAGATATAGACGCGGCGAGGAAGAGCATAACTAGGAAGAAAACGTGTGCACCACGATGTGATGAGGGCCTGTAAGGCAGATCGCGAACTTCCAACAACAGCGGGCATGACTTCTACAAACGCCACCAAATGTTGTCCTTCACTCTCTGTGCGTGGTGCTATCTCAGCTTTCTCTTCTCCTCTAGTGGATTCATGAGTATTTCTGAGTACGACAGCCGCAAGCTTCACTGCGGGGCTTTCACCGACGACTGTTTCCACTTCATCCAGTTCCAGTCGAACACCATTCACCTTGACCTGGCGATCGCGTCGTCCTAAGAACTCCAAGCATCCGTCTGCTCGCCACCGCCCTATATCTCCCGTCCTGTACGCAGGCTGGGCATTGACAGGGTAGTGCAACGGTTGGCCCAGGTCCGGAGGTGGACAGGAAGTAACAAACATCTGATTTGTAAGCTCCGGGCGGTTGAGATATCCCAGGGCCACTTGGGGCCCTACGATCAGTATCTCACCCTCTTTCCCTTGGTGCTCATCGCTTGCCCTTGGTATAACCTCGAGCTCCTCATCAACTAGGAAGATTTGCGCAGAGTCCATAGGCTTGCCAACACAACGTGGCGACATCCCTGGAAAGCAACGGGCATCAGTCTGATAGACCGTAGCCTAAGGAAGCAATATGTAGACATGAGGTGGATCCATTCAACTAAGATTTTTAACGGCGTGCATACGGACGTCCAAAGAAGGTAGGAAGAGAAAACTAAGCGTGGCAGCCAAAAACGGCGCACAAGGCACTAAAGAGCGAGAAAAGACGCGAGAAGAGAGCGATCAAGCTTTGTGAATGCCCGCAAAGAAACAAGACGGGGAAAGTCGCGCAGTAGATCTCACCTCTGTGACTCCATAGGTGTTGATCAGCTGGACCACACCTGACAGCTCATCCAGAAGACTCTGAGTCATAGGCTCTCCACCCATGACCACAGTCTTTAATGCAGGAAGCAACTGCGGGATCTCCCGCAAGTTAAATCCTTCCATTCCACTCCTGAACATTGTTGGGGTCAGACAGACATAAGTCGCTTGACTTTGTACCAGGAGAGACGGGAGCGAAGAGAGCAGGAGAGACCGTCTAGGAAGACAAGCCACAGCCCCCGCAGTCAGAGCCATGAAGAGGTCACCGATGCTGGGATCAAAGGTAATCGAGGAAGCAACAAGCACGCGAGAGGCTGCACTAATGCCATGATGAGCCCGTCGTGCGCGGACGTATGTCGCGATGTTTAGCTGCGACGCAATGACTCCTTTTGGTCGCCCTGTAGAGCCCGATGTGAAGATTATGTAGGCAGGCGAGGAGAGGGAAGAGAAATCTGTCTCGAGAGCAGGGGAGACAGCTGTATGCGGCGGTGAAGAGCTAGCTTTCGCCGAGTAGAGCACCTGCTCGTCGTACAAGCAGCTGTCCGCAAGAATTCGAATGGATTGACCCTTGAATCTGCTTTGACAGTCTTCATAGCTCTCCTGAGACACTACTAGAAGCTTGGTGCCAGTCTCGTGGAGCAGAAACTCCAGGCGCTCAAGCGGCTGCGAAAGGTCGAGAGGAACGAAAGAGAGCTTCAACTGCCACACAGCAAGCTGCAGGACTGCTATAGAGGGCCCTTCTGCCGCTGTGAGTCCAATAACACCGCCATAGGGTGACCCCATGCCAGTGGGAGTGGTATCTTGCTCGCTGTCATCAATGCAAAAGCAATTGAGTTCTTGCCGAAGCCTCTCTGCAGCCTGTTCTGATGCTCGAAGAAGACTTCCGTAGCTGACCTCGCGGTTATCGAACCAAAGTGCAGGAGCTTCTGGCGTCTGCCTTGCTTGGCGCTGAAACTCCTCAATGACTGTCCCCATGCTTTCCTTCCGCCTGCACCAAGGTACTCACTGCGGCCTAGCTATCCCCAAACCTCCTTAATCGCTCTCCTTCTTCCTTCTATTGGCATGCAATGCGTACCGCTTGGAAGATTAAACCCAATGGCAGATCCCAGCCAGGGAACAGCAGGGTTAGGCGACCTTCTTGCCTTACATCGAGGAAGCGATGCGGCCACTTGGCGCTCGCCCGTGAAGATCTTCCAAGGTTCAAATCACTTCTTCGCCGCTGGGACGTTGACAGACAGGAGGGAGGAGGGAGGAGCAACCCTCAGGGGACAAGGAGTGGAGGATAGGGAGCGATCATTTAGAATAGTTATAGCATATATATCACAGATTGGGGATAATATAGTTTATATTCCTTAGAGACATGGTGAGTCCCTCACCTCTCCTCGCCTAGAAACCACCCCCCTCCTCCCTCCCTCCAAGGTTCTGATGCTTTTCTCTGTCTTCGCTGTGCTCCTCCGTCCAGGCTCTGCTGGTGCGACCATCGCCGCCTCCGCCACTCTCCTCTGGCAAGCGTTGTGACTCCTCCGGCTGGGCTTCTAGTCTATTGGCGTTGGGACCCCTGTCCCTTGGCGCTGCGCCTCTTCCCCTGAGTTGCGGCACTTTCTTGGTGCTTCTTTTCTCCGTTGTCGGTTCTGCTCCTTCCCTTCATCAGGTACCGCCGCTGTGCTTCTCCCTTCTCTGTCGTCTCCCCTCTGATGCTGCTGTTTCCGCAAGAATGAGGAAGCCACAGGGTGGCCTTGAAGCGCTTTGTCGGCTTTTGAAAGAGTCAGCCATCAATCTCAGCTTCCTCGTTCCTTCTCCTCCCTTCTTTGGTCATGCAGCACTCACCACCCTGCTCTAACCTAGGAAGTTGGCGGCTCTTCCGCTCTGCTCCCCTTTACGCGGTGCTCTTTTTAAATAAAGCCCGATTGGCTCCGCTCCTCAGTAGCGAGACCTTCTGCGGACTACTCAATAAACGCTGATGAGATCTATGCCAGTGCGGCGCTTCGCTTATCGCATCAACTGTTCAACTGTAGGGTTGTTGACAATTCGTTCTCCCACTCCCTGTCTTCTTTGCTCTCTTGTTGCGGCCAAGAGTTCTGGTGGGCGGAACCGTCGGTCTCAAGTGTTTCAATGTGACGGTTCACAAGGAGGTGCCAGATGACACAGCATGGGATGACAGTTGCAGCTTCGCAGAGCGAACTGGATCCCCTAGGAGATACATGACGATCAAGGCGATGGGGACAAGATCAGCTCGTCGAGCGTGACAGACAAGGCATTCCATCGACAGACTTCTACCCGGTTCAATGGTAGGAGACAGACTTCGAGAGTTCCGCCCACTCCTTTCACTGAAGCCTCGTACGATGATGTATCTCTAAGACTGAACGCAGCGCTGTCCTTTCTTATCTCTCATCCCGCTTTGCCAAACTCTATAGCAGCAGAATCTAGACGTTGCATCAGTTCCTCGTTTCTAAGCTTTTGTCCATCAGAACTGACCTTTGTGAGCACTATGTGCTGTCGAGTTCGCGGGCTAGCGCTTCGTTAAAGTTCTGCCAAGACAGCATCACTCTGCACTGAGAGAACACACCAGGCAGGTGAAGGGCACCGACAAGCATTGTAGCTAGTTGTCGACGTAGAAATGCAGAGATAATTTATAGCTTACACTCATGGAGCCGCACTCTCCAGCCCGCGGTAAGAGAGCTACATTGCCGGGCCTGGACGAGGTGGACGGCATATTGGTATGTGACATTGCCCTCTACGGGGTCCACCCTGATGGTGCTATCGATGGACAACTTTACAGAAAGTCTAGCAGCTCTTGAACCACATTCTGTCCATCCTCGTCCAGCTCTGGTTCTGAAAGAAATCTTCGTATGCTGCTGACACTGAGGCCCAAGCCCTTCAGATACTGCTGGTTCTGATACTCCTCGCGCATTACCATCATAGAACAGATCATGCCGATGGCGCTCTTCTTGACTCTGACACTAGAGCCGGGGTTAACGAAACAGAGAGCGGCGGTGCGTGTGAGGTCCCAGCTTTCAATGGCTCGAACACCTTCTAGATTGAGAGCAACCTCCCACAAAACTTCCAGCGCTTCCGCTGTGTGCTCGTGGATATCTCTGTCTTCATCTATCAGTCTTG
>FLMG01003780.1:16684-27099 GCA_900088475.1 Hyphochytrium catenoides
AGGGAAACTGATCCTCCAGTTGCAACACGAGATAGCGCAACAGGTCAGCTGCCAGGTAGGAGCCTGTCTTCTCAAAGAAGTTTATAATCGTTGGTAGGCGGACCGCAATGCGCTCACAATTCTGCCAGTTCTCATGGCCGTCACGGTCATCTCTGGCGAAATTGATCAATGCCCAGGCTGCAGCACTGACAGGATTTTCTTCCTTTGGTAAGGGCCCTGGTGCAGCCTCATCGAGCACAGAGAGAAGAACCTCAATGGCCGAGGTAGTTGCGCCAATTTGTTCTCGTGCGTCCAGGCTGTGGCACACTACATTTGACAGCAAGATGATCACGTGGCAAAGCGACTCAAGCGAGACCACATTCTTCTTTTTCTCTGCTAACACGAGCTGTACCAGCTTCGTACCGCCAAAAACGCTGTAAATTGCCACAGCTCCATCTGTCTTGGCACTGAGCTTAGCCAGGTCCCTCGTCTGCAGCTCATTCAAGGGCCTTCCCCCTTGCATAGTAGCGTCAGCCTGACTAACTACGCGTTCAACTTTACGGCGAAAGAGTCGTCTGGAGGTTCTGTCCAAGGCGCCTTTCATAACATCCTCACCTAACAGCGGCCGCTGCGTTCGAACCATGACTCTAGTCCAGCGGGCCATGAAGGCACCTATTCTCACCTGTATTCCTTCTGTAAACGCTAGCCGTTGGTGCTAATGGTAAGCAGAGGGTTGCGAAGTCATTTCACTCTCAGCTTGGCAACAAACATTTCAGCAATGGCTCACGCCGGCACCATGACGCTGTTTAATGGCTAGCTCGTTCCCGTCAAACGCTTATCCAGACGGAGGCAGCCTTGACTTACAACGCAGGGTAGCGCTAATATCTGCAGACTCTTCAAAAGCAAACAGCGGAATAGTAACAATTGTCGATTGTGGCAGGATTCAATCCGCGGCGCTGGGCGGCGGCGGCGGCGGCCTTGAGCTGGCGCTGGGGCGAGAAAAATTGCGAGTGCGCGCTTCTGATTCCCCAGCCCGGAATTGAGACAAAACGGCCCACCCATGCGAAGCAAGGATTCAGGATTAAATGTATTTCAATTCTAGGTTTATATCATCTGGCCATGATGATTCGCGATATGATCAGAAGAGAATGTTCTGAGCCCTAAATTGAGTTTTTACTTTGAGAGATATTTGACTCAGAAAGGTCAACACGCTGTCTTCTCTCTTTATTATAAATCTTTGGGGCCAGATGAAGATGGAGACGCGTCTGGTGAAGCGCCGGCATCGGAAAAGCAAGATGATTGAACTATTAGAGCTAGTGCTTGCCGTGAAGGGGGGCCTAGGATGGCAGGAGCTGAGTATGTTATGTCTCTCTTGCTGGTAAACTGCCCTCTATTGGAAGCTCTCTTCAACACGCCGAAGTTCTAGGCTATTTTCAAATTCATCGTGCTCAGGCTCTTAGTTACAGGCTGCACGTTCCTCCCTCAGTTGTTGGACTCATCATCAGCCTATCACTCCTTAGAAACGATACAAGTGCTATAAAGTCCCCATGATAAAGGTGGCTCAGGAAAAGGAGCGCAGTTAGCAGATTTCAGTCTTTATGGGTCACGCCAGGAGATTTGTCTGCCTATGTCTTTGCTGATTGTCATTAGTGGCGGGATTTGTGGGTCCAGCGCTTGGATCCCAACCCATAACCTTTCGCAGCGCAGGTGGTCTCTGCAGGTCCCATGCAGCTAAGATCAAGATATCGTCTACTTCCCCTCCCCCGAGCTCGGAACTGCTGCTCTAAGTCTTTTGGGTGCTAGTACTGGCTCTGGAATTCGACTTGAAATGCTTTCACTTGAGACAGAACTGCCGCCTCCAGCGTCTTAAGCTGTTCCTTCACTGCTCCACTTTCAGCGCTAGGCGGGGACTTCGTGAATTTCTTTGTCACCTTCAGGAAGACAGGCGAGGAATAGAGGGAGTTAATTCAGTGAGCGCCACTTTGTGGATGTGCCCGTGCCCGGAGCCGCGTTTCTCAGTTAGAATTTTTTGGGGTTGGGAGGCAGAGTTGCTGGTTAGAGAAGAGAGAGAGACACAGATAGGGCGGCTAACAAGAATGACTTCGAGAGAGAGAAAGAAAGAGAGTCTTCGCCAAGAGCAAAGACTGCGGCTGTTACCTCATAATTGTTAAGATTATTATCTACGTCCGCGAAGTCTAGTTCCCCTGCGCAACTGCCGGCCGCGAGCGACATCGACCAGGAAACCGTGAAGTTGAGATCAAAAATGTATCTAGTTCGCAGTGAAGGCAGGACAGACTTGTGAGCCATCCCGAGGAGCACAGCGCAAGAGGTACGCGAGCCAGAGAAAGTAGCCAAGAGACAGAGACCTGGAGAACGCAGAGCACGTCAAAGCAGGTGAAGAAGAAGGGCGAGAGATGTAGAAGGGTGGCAAAAGTTGGTCAGAAGAAGCAAAACAATGGGCGGCAGCGCCAAGTAAAGCAGGAAAGACTAGATATGGAGATGGACAGCTCAGCGGCATGACTGACCGTTTGGTGCCTCTGATCACGGCGACATGACAGTCTCCCTTCACCTTGCTCACGGCTGTCACCTTCAACTTCTCGTCTGTCTCTGACAAGTCTAGGCCCTGTAGCATCTCCCTCAGCCGCTGACTCGCCCAGCCGCTGACGTCTTTCTCTTCCCACGTCCCACCAGCGTTCCAAGCGGATCCTGAGGAGTTTGTTGGGGGACGCTTCTGAGGGCTGTTTGATCCTTCTGAGATCTTCTTAGGCTGAAGGTCTCCAAGCAGTTCTTTCTCGCTTGCGTCCAACTCTCTATGGAAGTAAGGCTTGCCATCCCGGTAGCCTAAATAGACAGAGAGGACACGGTGGAGAGAGAGAGAGAGAGACAGAGAGAGAGAGAGCGAGAGACAGAGAGAGAGACAGAGCGGTCAGCGGGTGTAAGGTATAGAACAAGACTGACGATGAGGTCGAGGGAGATAAGCCCGCCCACTGCGACCTCAGGAGAAGAGAATAAACCATATGGACAGAGGGAAACGGAGGTCGAGAAACGAACAAGAAGAGCAGTCGCGGTGTGGGTCAGAGGGAAAGAGAGTAGGAGAGACAGGAAAGAGAAGGGAAAGAGGGAATGGGTGGAGATCAGGTAGGGACAGCTAAGGAAGGTAGCAACTCATAGTCTCTGAAGGATGAAAGGCGTGTTAGCCTTACTCCGTACTACCGTGGGATACCAGCCGGGTCCATAGAGAGGGAGGATTCATGAAGAGAGAGAGAAACAGAGAGAGAGAGAGAGAGAGAAAGAGAGAGAGAGAAAAGGAAAGACTAGTAGAGAGAGGCAGACAGACAGACAGACAGAAATGGTATTACAAAGAAGAGAAACGTGTTCCCCTTTCTTTCCCTTACCTCTCGCGTCCTTCAGATCCAGATCCTCGTCCTCCACCTTCACCACCTCAGTGCGGCTGCGGCTAGGCTGGGCCGGGGCAGGAGAGGCAGAGGGAGAGGAGAGGGAAGCACTTCGGGACGCTGTCTCTCTCTCTGCCTTCTTTTCCTCTTTCTTCGGCTCTGGCTTCTTGCAGATCCGCCTGTGGAATTGCCAATCGGACTTCTGCTCCCATAGAGAGCGGCGGAGAGGAGCGATGGCGGCGAGAAGGAGAGAAGAGAGAGAAGAGAGAGAGAGAGAAGATCATCTTCAGCGTCACTGGAGCGTGAAAGGAAGAAGCAGAGGGAGAAAAGAGAGACCGCAATGTGAGAGAGAGAAAGGAAAGGCACATCAACCTCCAGTTGAGAGAATAGTCAAGCTGTGGTCTGACGCACTGCAAATCTCCGCAAGAGGTCAGACAGCCATTCACTCGGCGACACGAGAAGAGCAAGAGCAAGAGAGAGGGAGAGAGAGAGAGAGAGGGAGAGAAATTATAAAGACGCGACAAAGCAGAGAGAGACATAGCAGGCTCTTCATGCCCCACCTGACAGTCTCTATTGCAATACTTCGCTTTCTTGCAGACAGAGCAGAGTAGTCGCGCCGCGGGCGCCTGGCAGTTCTTGCAGTTCACAGGCGCCGAAGGCCGCGATGAGACCTTCGCTGAGGGCCAAAGAGAAGAGAAAAGAGAGCGAAAAAGAGAGACAAAGAGAGAGAGATCAGCGAGAGAGGCAGAAGGAGGGGAGAGCATGAAAGAAGGACGGTGAGAAGCGAGAGACGGAAAAGCGAGAGGAAGAGAGCAGGAGCACGAGAGAAAGATACCACGATGCGTCCTTGACTTTCTCTTGTCGGCCTGTCTCTATCCTTCCTCTTTCTCTCTCTCTCCTCTCTCTCTCTACTCCCTCTTTCTCTCTCTCTCTCTCTCTCTCGCTCTCGCTCTCTCTTTCTCTCTCTCACTCCCTCTCTCTCTTTTCCCCTTGGCCGTACCGTTCTCCTTCTCATCATCGCTGTCCACAATGTTATCAAAGCGGGAGTAGTCAATGGGACGCGCAGAAGGCAAAGAGTTGCCATCAGTCCTCTCTCTCTCTCCCGCTCTATCTCCTTTGTCTCTCTCCTGCCAGCGCTGCTGCGTGGCAGCGTCCTCGACACTAGTGTCCCAGCCAATGCTGGGGGAAGAGGAGGAAGGAGAGAGAGGAGAGGCCATAGGTCCGAGCAGTCACTGTTTTCTGAGCGGTAATGACAGCAGAACGGAGAAGAGAGGACAGAGAGAGAGAGGCTCCCTTTCAAACTCTTTCCCTGCGGTCCAGGTCTCTCGTTGTCTGGTTCTCTCTGTGTTCCGTCTTCTGTCTACGATGCCACCTTCAGGTCGGGGCTGGGGAGAGAAGAGAGGAGAGAGAGAGAGAGAGAGAGAGACAGATAGACACCTCTAGAGAGAATATCGGAGTTTACCGTTAGACAACGAGTCTAGGAAGGACCTTTTTGCATTGAGATAACTCCGCTAACGGTACACCCATCAGGGACATGCCCCCTATCATTCTCTCTCTCTCTTCTGGCTGTTTCCTTCCTCTGTCACAGTGCTCTCTCCTCTCTGCGCTCAACTGGCAGGGGCAGGAAGAGAAAGGACAACAGAGCGCCTGAGCGCAGCGTGGAAAGAGGGAGAAAGAGAGAGAGAGAGAGAGAGAGAGAGAGAGAGAGAGANNNNAGCAGAGAGTAGGAGGGTTTCCCGATTGTTTATAACTGTTAGGACTAATATACTTTACAACGAACATCCTTTCTCTCTCGCGCGCACCTCTTTCTCTCTCTCTGTCTTTCCTGCTCTTCTCTATCCACAATCTTCTTGCGCTTGGGCCCACTGTTTCGCCGACCAGGAACTCCCTGTCCTGGCCAACTGGTGTTGGGATAGAAGGCGAGGGAGAGGGAGAGAAAGAGAGAGAGAGAGAGAGAGAGAGAGAGAGAGAGACACACACAGAGGAAAGGGAGGGAGACCACGTTGCGCGCTCAGCTCTCCATGATAAAGTCACTCAGCTTCTCCAGCACCAGTGGCAGCGGTAGACCGAGCTGCTGCGCCAGCCCCAACGCCTGATCCTTTGATATCTGAAAGGTCTTTCCTCTGCTGCTGCCGTCCAGCCCCTGCTGCTCCACCCAGCGCTGCAGACGCTGCACGAAGATCTCCAGAGAGATGATGTCTCGGTCCTGCACCTCGCCCTCCGGTCCGTCCAGCAGCCCTGAGGGTGGCGCGTAGTTCTTGAGGATGAAAGGGTGAGAGAGGAGCTGCCGTGGTGTGGGACGCTGCGATGGTTCTCTCTTCAGACAGAGATCCACAAAGTCTACCAGCTCTTCGGGGAAGTCGCCATAGGAACGCAGCGAGGGCAGTGCCTTGTTCCTCACAGCCTCCACCACGCCCCAGAAGCCGTCCTTGCTGTCTATCGGCCGCCTGCCGATGGCGCAGGCCATGATGGTCAGACCAAACGACCAAATATCACTCTCCATGGCGTACTCTCCTCCCGCAATCCGCTCCGGTGCCATGTAAAAGACCGTGCCTGTGAAGGTAGTGGCGAAGGCCTCAGACTGTTCAAGCTGCTTGCTGATGCCAAAGTCGGAGATCTTGGCTGTTCCCTGTTTATCTATGAGGATGTTGCTGGGTTTGATGTCTCTGTGGATCAGCCGCTGCTCGTGCAGGTACTGGAGCCCGTGAAGCACATTGTGCGCGATCCTTGCCAATGTTCGCTCGCTGCACTTGACCTGCCTCGCGACCAGGTCTTCTAGGGAACCACCGTTCATATACTCGAGAACGATGGAGACAGTGCGATCATTGGGGTTCGTGAAGGCGTCATAGAAGGCAATGACGCAGTGTCTGCCAAAGTTAGCAGAGTCTCTGATGCCCAGCGCTACAAAGTTGTTATGCTGCGCTTTCAGCTCGCGCACGAGCTGATGGCGCTTCTCTTTGTCATAGATTGTCACCACCTTCACAGCCACCAGGCGCATCGCCTGCGTGTCTAACGCCTTGTACACCTCACCGCCTGCCCCTGCTCCAAGCCGCTCCAGCATCAACAACCGCTCCGTGATGCTCAATGAGTTCTCAGAGTCACCTCGTCGCATGCCATTGGCCTACAAGAAGGACGGGGAACGGGGAACGAGGAAAGTAAGCGACCCGCGTTAGGTCCGGCCAAGTAAACAATAAAGAAGGCCAATAGAAACCTATTCCTTATTTCTTGTAAGGATCATACAAGCGGAGAGAGAGAGAGAGCAAAGAGAGAACTGAGCGAGGAGAAGGAACAGACAAGGGGAGAGAGAGAAAAAGAGACTGAGAGGTAGATGAGCTCGGATGGGAGCTGCGCACAGGTTCTTAAAGCCCGTCAAGCTGCATTTTACCTTGATCTCTAGCCCTTGGGTCAGCAGCGATCCCTCAGCCGAAAAGATGTAGGATTGTTGCAGCGGGTTGGCCCGCGGAATGTTCGCAATATCGAGCGAGAGATCGCCAATGGGAGTCGGACGGCGAGGTTTCTTCCCTCCCATACCCACCGCCCCAGTCTGCGCCGACGTAGCGACAGAAAGGGTAGAAGAAGCGTTGTGCCCTGGTGCAGGCGTCGGGCCAGCGCTAGTCACTGCTGTGGTCTGTAGGCTGGCCGGCCGGGTAAGAATCTTAGTTCCCACCGGCGGAGAAGTCTTTCCCGCAGGCGCGTTGGAGGCTGTCCCGGACATGACAAAGGCAGGCTGCACAGTCACAGACAGAGAACTGGTACTGGAGGATTGAGCATTGCGGTCGCTGACAGTTTGACTCTCTGATGGTGACTTGGCCGAAGAGCTCTCTGCCACTGCCACAGCAGCTGAGGGCGTGGAGGCCGCGGAAGACGAGGTGGTGGAGGAAGCAGGAGACACCCCACCGCGGACCGAGATGCGTGTGCGGGATATCATGGTTGGGGAGCCTGAAGAGTTGAGGGGACTGCCGCTGAGCGTGGCAGCACCAGCGCGGGAAGGGTCCACATTGAGGAAGGAGCGGGATACGCGTCGCGACTGGACTTGTGAGCGGCTTGGAGAGTTGACAGATGGTGCGGTGCCTGCGATCTGCGGCGGTGCCCCGGTCTTGCTCTCTGAGAAAGATCCCCGACGCGCGCGGGGAGAGTCGTTGAACCTTCGTTGCATCATAAAGCGCTCCACTTGCGTCACCGGCCTGCAGAGAAGGAGGGCCAGACACGATCAGATGCCGGAGAGACGCCATCGAATGCGAGTAAACGCAATGTTAGATAGAGAAGTGGCGACCAAATGCAGGCAATTAGACAATCGCGTAGGCTCAAGAGGGACCTAGGAAACGCTTTACAGAGGTAAATAGAGGAGCTTGCGTAACGGGCAAAAACGAGCAGAGAAGTCGAAGAGAGAGAGTAGGAACTAAGGAGAGACAAAGGGAGAGAGAAGAATAACCAGCGGCAGAAAGAGCAACGTGACAGCAACTTGAGGGACAGCTGTCTGCCCAAAAGAAGAGAAAGACAAGGGCAACACACCTCTGGGCATTGACTGGAGTCACCGCTGCCTCCTTGTTCGCTGCGGTGCTGGGAACTCCGCCGCCCACACTTCCCCGTGAATGAGTACTGGAGCTGCTACTGGCAAGCGAGCCAGCACTGACTCTGAAGTCTTTGTGCTCGCTGAAGGAGCTCCGGGTCATCCCGCCCTCTCCTTCTAGGCTGGCTGGAGGCGGCGCAGAGGCACATCTCTCTGAAGGAGAAACGGAGCTGTCTCCTGCCCTCCCGCTCTCTCGATGAGGCAGAGGATGGGTCACTCGACGCGTAGTTATCTTGCCTGGAGTAGGGGAATCCTCTCTGCGCCCTTCAATGATTAGACCGTCGCTCCCTCGTCGACCCTGGCTCTCTAGGCCAGGCCTCCCCTTCTCCTCTCCGTGGTCCTGCACATGGCCCTGGCTGTCTCCTGCTTTGTCTTCCATTCCTGCCAATCCCTGGCCCGCGAATAGACCTTCAGAGGCTCTGTTCTGTTGACCAACTGAGGCTGAGGACCACGCTTTCTTCAGATGAGGCTGTTGCGACTTCACATGAGAGAGAGACGAGACGACTTTCTTTCTTGTCGTGCACGCCTCACAACGCGGGTTGGCCTTCATCTGCCCAGGTATCTGGAGCAACCGCACATCGTGTACCACCAGCTTCCCGCGCTGATGGATCAACTGAGAGCAGTCATGGCAGTACACCAGCCCACAGTCATGGCAGAAAACGGCTGGCCCTGTCTCCTTGCAGCCTTGACAGATGCGATTGCACTCGGAGTTGTCCAGCTCTGTAGTCACATAGAAGGTCATTAAACGGTTCAGCGGCGACCTCCGTCTCCCCTTCGCCCCGACTCCTCCTGCTCTGTCTCTTCCCCCTGCTTGAGGAGAGTCTGACTTACAATAGGAGCGGAGGAAGAGGTTGGAGACATTCAGCCTGCTGATGAGAGCAGAAGAGCTCTTGCCTTCCTCTCCAATGTATTCCACACAGTTCGCCACTGTCGAAGCAAAACACTCGTCACAGCCTGGCAGTGTCAACGGCATGGGCGAGCTGTGGATCGGCCTGAAGTCGTGCACAACGAACTTTCCCTTCTGATGCAGCAGTGTGTTGCAGGCGTTGCAGTAGATCAGTCCACAGTCATAGCACAGCCGCTCCGCCTGCCTCTTCTCACAAGACTGGCAGATCATCTGGTTGAGCGTGTCACTGAGCTCTGTCAGCACTACCGCGTGCACTGAAGATGGCTTCTGCGCCTCCGTTGGGGAGACAGAGTGCGCTGGTCGGCTAATGTGATAGTTCTGTACGCGATAGGAAACAGGAGTGTGTCCTCCCCCGCAGCCGTCAGCAACACGAGCCGGATCTGACACATGGATTGTCTTGATACCCAGTCCGCCGCCTCCGCCGGCTGACGCCTCCGGCAGCAGCGGAGAGTCATCAAAGTCTTCTAGCGCGTCATCGATATCGTAGGCATCTTCCAGCCCTGCAAAAGGGTCAGAGACGCCGCTTCCAGTCTGAGGACTAGCGATGATGAGCTCTGAGTCACCTGCGAGGTCGTGCAAACGATAGTCGCGCTGCGGCTCTCTCCCTCCATAACCTGACGGTCCCAGCGAGCTGCTCTTTGGTCGGGAAAGAGGGTTGATGGGTCCCATGACAGAGCCCATAAGGCAGAGAGACATCATGACGTTATCCTTGCCACGGCCATCCTGGTTCTGTCGCCGATCTTCGGCAGACAGAGGAGCAGTCAGGCTCTGCTGGAGTGGCGGTGCTGCATCTGTGTCCGGCATAGTGAGAAGAAGGAAGAGATGGATGGGGAAAGAAGAAGAAGCAGAATGAGGAAACAACGGCGTGTTATCAAGAGATGGCTATGGCCTTCGATAGGCAGGCTTCATCTCTCCGTGGAGAGACGAGATAAGAGAAGAAGATAATGAAGCCAAGCGATCCAGGGCGGACGACCCTCTCTCCTCAAAGGCTGAGCCTTTACCTTTACATTCACCAAGAGATCCAGAGAAGAGGACGCTAGAGCACAGTTAGAGAAGGAGTAAGCTAAAGAGGATAGCAAGGGGATTGGAAAAAGAAGGGAAGCGAGCTCTGTCTCCTTCTTAGAGCGAGCTGATCAAGCTAAGCGTCTCTCACGAAGGGAAGACAAGATCTTTTCTCCTTCCGCTTCTGCACTTTCTCTCCTTTTGGCTGGCGATCTCTCTCTCTCGCTCTCTTTCTCCTTTCAAAATCGTCCTTGACTTGGCATCTCCACCAGGATCATCCAACTTCTAGTCAAGCTTGAGAAAAGAGATATGAAGATCTATGGCTGTATCTCTAGAAATGCTTCTCCCTTTCTCTCTTTCTCTCTCTCGCGCTGTTTCTCTCTCTCTCTTCGTTCTCTCTCCGCTCCTCCGTCTCACATTGGTCTTATCCTCCTCCGCCCTCCTATCGTCCTTAGCTGATCGAGTGCTTTGTGAATCTTTTTTATCGAGAGGGAAGGTTGCTCTTCTCTTTTTCCTCTCTTCTCTGCAGTGTTCTGAGCGCAACCCCCAGTCTGTCTGGCGC
>FLMG01003780.1:27122-48774 GCA_900088475.1 Hyphochytrium catenoides
GAGAGAGAGAGAGAGAGAGAGAGAGAGAGGACAGAAGCTTGTATCCGGGTACGCCTGTATCTCGTTGCTGCTTCTTTGTCATCTCTCCCTGTCTAAACCTAGTACGCCTAAAGTACCAAAATTCTCTCTGTCTCGAGAGAGCTTGACTCTGTCTGTGGATCTACTTTTGACTTCTCAGGCGCCTCTGTCCAAGAGGCAGGGCAGGAAGCAAGAGGGAGCATGGAGAGGAAGAGAAGAGAGGACGGCACGCAAAAAATGGATATCAGATCCAAGACCTGCAAGAAAGAAGGACTAGAGAGATATGGATCCCTGAGACAGAGCAAGACTATTTTACCTTTGTAACCTTTATAAGAGTTGTGAGAGATAGGTCACTCCACGAGACAGAGAGGGAAGAGTGAGACATGAGAGAAGGAGCTTGGAGAGGCCAGAGTTATTATGCCTGTCTTCCAGCTGTACTCCCTTGTACCTGAACATATCGAGTGCCAGCCATCTACAAAACCTGTCACTTTACATATATAGTATATTGTAGCCTAGCACACCGCGACGGTTGCCACATTCTCGCAGAACATGTACTCGTACTACATTCAATGTACACATCCCGCTTCACTTGTAGGCAGATTCTGATTAGCTACAGCTAGAGATGAGATTATCCTGTATATGAATTTTCCTATAACTAATAGTCTGCAGAATGACAAATTGATACTTTAGGGAAACTGTAACGGAACGCAGTGTTCTGTAATATAAGGTACCGGAGGAGGTCTGGGCTCTCACCCTCTTTATTCTTCTGCTTGCGAGTACTTCTGCGTGCATGACAGCATCACCATCATCAGCTCCATCATCCTCGGCCTTACTTGTTGAGATTCTATTCTTCTCTCAGGATTCCCTCCTCGCCCAGAGCGCCATCCTCTCATCTTCAAAGCCCACCATGTCCCATGTCCGCCTTCTTGTCCAACTCTCCACTGGCTTGTTGGCTTCCCTTTCATGAGTTTGAGCAGCAGCAGAATGCTACTACACAATTCTGTACGAAGGAGCGACACAAGCTAATGAATGGCAGACCCTACTATTCTTGGACCCATCGTGGCCTGGTCTTTAGGCCTTTAGGTCTCCTTGGGAGCGATGAGCTCGCTCATTTCCTGCTTTGTACAGCACAGCTGAAGCTGCAGAGCTCCCAGTGATTGATGAAGAGAGATTCCCAATAAGCGCCGATACCTGCACTTGCTCAAGGAATGAACTCGCTGTTCTACGGAATGTATGATTGGACACTCGCGGTGAGGCCAAACAGGTGAGGCCAAAACAGAAAGGTAAGGAGATGGCGCTCCTTGTCAATCAGCTCCACACTGGCCTCGTCGGCCCTCATCATTCCTTCCCCCTGCTGCTCGCCAGTTGCTACGCGGCTCCATCAGAAGACTTGGCTGCGGTCGGAATTGGCTGCAGTCATCAATCATCTGTCTGGCTCTGTCTGATGAGTGACGTAGAAGGCGCCATTGTTCATGGTCCTTGCCTGGGTGAGTGGACAGGAAGCAACCCAAATAGACGACTGGTTGAGACACAGCGAGAAACCTGCCAAAGTTTATAAAAAGAGGTGTCCGACTGCACTCAAGGTTGTTCGCGACGAAAGCTTTTGAATAGCTAGTACAAGTAGGGTCACTATAGGAAGGGCGAGGCAAAGGAACTCAAAGTTTCTTGCTTCAACGTTATTTTAAAATCGATCACCACCCAGCAGATTGCCGTCCTCGTCGATAGCTCGCCAAAAGAACAAACCACTTCTACATTCTGCTATGGACGGGCCAGCCGGATGCTGTCCCTATGATGGAGCCGGCTCAAGGACAACCCCTGATCGCACGCATCTTGTCTTGGTGCTATGTTTGTCGACCTACTAAAGCCTGAAACCTGCCGACATAATAGGATTCTTGCTGCTGCTGATGAAGAGAGACACGTCGTCATCATCAGCCTTCGGTTTCTATAGTATTTGTGTAGATTGCTATGGAATCGAAATTGCAGCAGCAAAGGCGTTTGGCATCACGACGGTGAAACTCGAGAAGGCTATCAAAGACCTGAACTCTATCTAGTTATGAGGGCTGTCGCCAGCACACACGAAGCAGAAGCTAGCAACGCATAACAGTGGATTGCGCCGCTAACCTATTATCCATGAGAAGCAAGTGGCCAACAGAAAAAGAAGTCCTGTGCTCAAGCTGCAGCTAGCCACGCTACTCCTTCATAGAAGATGTAAGCTTGAGAGCAATATTCGAAAGTGCTTGTTGGAAGCGGCGTTGATTGCCGAGCGTATATCTACGGGCAAGGAAGGGAAGGGCATTGTGACTATGAGGAACTTACCTGGACCGCCTGCTACACTATGGTAGCATGCGGGCTGGGAATAAAGACAAAGCAGGACAGAAGAAGATGCCAACCTCCTCCGAAAGCCAGGCCCTCCTTCTTTACCCTTCCACGTCCTGCCTTATCTAACCGCAGCAGATTTGAGGCAAGATGACTGGGCCCAAGTGGTCGCCCACTCACGGGTTTGAGCTTACTATCCACATACATACTGTCGAAGCGTCGGGTTCCAGGAACTATCTTCGACTCAATTTCGATTTTTATAAACCTTTGGATGATCCTGAAGGACGATGATGTCCCGAGCAGCAGCGGAACTGAGGTAGGAGGTGGGGTCGGACTTCGCCCCAGACGGTACTAAAGAGCAGGGGGACCAAGAATCATATCCGGTCCCTGTATGTGATGCACAGAGTGGAGAGGCAAAGAAGAAGAAGATGCAATTCTAGATGTTAACGAAGGTGGAGAGGAGGAGGCTATTTCCCCTATATCCCCACAGACGGATGAAGCAACGCCAGGCCACGGCTCCGTCCAATTAAGCTGCCCAAGAGATACAGGCAGGATGATGAGAACATCTACTTCGTCGTGTCAACCCTCCTTTCCTCCATTCTTTACCTTCACCCTCAAAACTACAAGGATTGACTTGTCTCATCCTCATCATCAAAGTCGTTTTTGTCTTCTTCCAGAGAGCAGGGCAGATCTTAGAGACGCTATTCATAAGAGGTGCCCCCGTTCTCGGTCGTTCTTTCTTCAGTGACTTAACCCCATTCAGAGAGATCAAGCTCAGCAAGGAAAGGAGAGCAGCAGGACCAGACTAGCTCCCTTGTCTGGAAATCAGCCATGGAAGAGACCTTTCGTGTCAGTGCTCTTTCGCCTCCAAAGGGCGGTCTTGCATACTCCTCTTGGTCCGGCACAACGTACTACCACTTGCCTTCTTTGGCTCTATCCTCCTTCATTTCTATTAGTACTCCATCCACCAAGCTCTGGGGCATTTTATCATCATTATCCTGCTCTTCTTCGTCACATCGTCCTGGCAGTCTCACCATATCCTACTAGCCTGATTATGAATCTAATATCTTACTACGCTGCTGGCAAAAGATCAGGGAAATGCTTATCCATAGCCTTACCGTGGTAGGAGGAAGAAAGGAGGAGAAGGTGGAGTACTGATAAGTATGATGCCAGGATGGTGTGACGGGAAGAAGAGAAGGAACGCCTGCCGAGCACGAGCTCCTGGTCAGCACTGCTTAAGCTAATAAAGGGCTGGCATTAGGAAGAACGAGATCAGGACCACCAAAGGCATTCTGTGTTATATTATCGCCCACCAACGCGCATTTATTCTCCTCAGCAGCATCCTGGGTCGGCAACATCAATCGTGATTGTCATTGCCACCAGAAGAAAAACAGTCGCCCCGTTTCAGTCACAACTCTCTAGCTGATCGTCAAAGCCAGAACGAAGAAGGGGAGAAGTCTCCATCACATCATCACTGTTCGCCGCCGACGTCGCTAGTCTCTTCGCCATCGGTCTTCACCACATCAGCATCCCTGACCGGCGTCATTGCTAGGAAGGAGGAGGAGAAGAGACTCTTCTTCCTTCAGCCTTCTTATTAAGTCAATCATCACTATCAATGGCCGTCTTATCATCAACTCCTACGGCGAGGAGCTCTACGGCGTCGCTCATCTTTATTAAAATCTTCATTTCTGCAGACGTCTTCATCCAAGCTTCAACTGGCCTTTCTGCTGTACTGACGGTGTAGACAGGCACATACACATGACACGACTACAACGCCTGGGGATATAATAAAAGTGGGAAGCCCAGATCCCCATTTCGTTGCAATATTTTATATCTGTAGCAAGGGACTTCAGAATCCGCATGACATTCTTTCGATAAAGTGCTAAGAGTTATCCTTGGACCTCAAAACCTTGAGGTTAATATAAGGAATACAGAAGGGCTAGCCATGTTATTGTCGTATAATGAGGTGTGATCATCCCACACTTTCTTATGGGCTGTGTGAGACAGGGACAAGACTTCTTCAACCTTCCAGGCCGTTCAACTGCCTGCCTGGAGGAGACCTGTGTAAAAGGATCGAATTGCCTTTGTCATAGATTTTATACCTTGACTCAGGGTATCAGCGGTCCAGGGGCATCTCTCATGCCTCTGTCTCCCATTGACCATAGAACAACTCCAACGGTAAGTTTATCTCTTGCACCTCGTACTTTCGATATAATCTTCCACACAAACGTCAATTCCATCATTTTGGCCTGGTGTAGACCGAACGAACCTAAATAACCTAAGAAACGTCTTGCCTCAGCCCCACAGCCGCAAACAGCACAGGATATTACCAAGGGCCACATAACACTGGGATAGTAGTCTCTAACATTCAAGCCTATAAGTCCTTATCCCAGTGCTGTCTGTTGTCTGTCCTCTCCTGCTGCAGTCGATGCTCATCCATAGCGACAGATCCACTTGAGGGAGAGTCTGCATGAGGCTCCTACAGGAGAGGGAAAGGCAGAGACAGAGTGACAGTTATCTGAAGTCTTATTAGGGATTCTCAGTGTGAAAGAGAGAGGCAGAGGAGAGTTAGAGGAAGTGCACATGGTCGGACAGTTAGAGGAAGAAACATGGAAGGCAATCAGGGTCAGAAAACGGTGCCTGTCCTTGTACTTCCACGAGTAAGACAAGGTAGTGAAAGGAGGAGGGAAATAGGGGATGTGCAGCAAGAGAGAGAGGTAAAAGGAAGAGTTCGAAAGGGAGCGAGCTTGCTTGAGGAAGAGGAATAAGACGAGATAGAAGCAAGGAAGAAGCATGTTTTTGGATCGTTCTACAAGTGCGAGTGAGTACGGAACGGGATGGATGAGTGCATGCAACGCTGGCCAGACCCGCACGGCATATTTGAAGGCAAGCCACTCTGCTTGCCCCTTCCCTTCCTTGCTCTTCTTTGCCCTTGCTGACTCCTCTCTTCACCCCTTCCCGCTTCCCTTCTCTCCCTTCTCTTCCCCACTTCCTGTGATGAGCTGGAGCTATTCCAGACAGTTCCTGGTAGATAAGAGCAAGCTACCTAGAGGAGTGAACAAACAGTACCACAATAGAAGACAGAGTGGCTCCAAGAGAAGAGCGGGTTAGGTCCGTGACTCGAGAGTGTGGTTGTGGGACCCCGCAAAGTAAACGACCGGCTCTGGGGCGAAACACGAAGACACGCTCAAGACAGGCGGAACCAGACAGTCATCAGACAGGCAAACGGGGAGAGGAAGAGAGCAGATGAGGTCCAGACAGCCACTAAGGAAGCCAAGCAAAGAGACAACCATAATCTCTCTTTCCCGCAAGCAGCTACGACGGCGGCGGACGGTCAACCTCGCTTCCTCGTTCAATTTGTGGACCTAAGCAGAAAGAAAGGGAAAGAGAGAAGTTTCCGATAAGATGGTAGACGGCGCCCTTGGAAGCTCCTCTTCCGAGCAACCTCTGGAAGTAGAGTTCGTTGCTCCTTCTCAGGCAGAGTTTACATCTCAGGCTGCGCCTCCAGAAGAGAGCGGCCTAACTGGGCCAGCCGACATCGTAGCTATGCAAGACAGAAAGGAAGAGCGTCATGTTACAGAGTCCATCGAGATATCAGAAAAGGACGTTAGAAAGGATGAGGTTAGACAGCTAAGTGGCACTAACTGTGTCGGGACACGAGAAGCACTAGATGAATCCGAGACAGAGGTTATGAGAGACAGTCAGTCTGAGAGTCAAGACAGTCAAGAAGTTAGAGGTGGGTTCGGCGACCGTAAGGAGACAGAGGAGAGCGACAGATGTTCTCTGCCCATACACGCAGCCGATGCTGGCTGCGGTGACGGATTACAGAAAAGCGAGACACCTACATTAAAAGTGGGGACCATGTCTTCAACAACGGAGTTTGAACCGCTCCTCTCAGTAGAAGGTAAATTAGCAGCAGAAACAAGAGAAGCACAAGAGAAAGAGGACACCGAGGCTCTTGAGGTCCTCTGTGCGTCTCCCTACAGAGATGAGGAAGGGGAAGCGGACCAAGACGAGGAGGAAACGGTTCCTTGCACCTGGCGGTGCTCTCTGCCAAGAAAGCGTAGAAGACACGGAAGAGTTTACCGTGACCCTACCTCGGGAAGTTTCTCAGCTGACTCTGTCCAGGTAGTAGGTAGTTCGTGGTCTTCCGAGGACGTGAGCGCGAGCAGCGAGCAACAGCCATCGTTCTCGTCCGCTTCATGCCCTCTCTCACGACGACGGAAGAGACTGAGGGCGGGGCGAGGGACGGCTTTTGGCTATAGAAAGGGCCAAGCAACAACTCTACTCCTCTCTGTCCCGCAGCCAGAACCTGCTGATTACTGTCCAACTCATAAGAGCAGCGCGGCGGCAGCGCCCACCACCATGACCAGAAGTGAGGGCCGAGGGCTCAGCCTTCCTACTTCTTTATTGTATGCTAAGGTAAGCTTCTAGAACGTTTTAGAGCCATGGCTAAGACAAGAGGCAGGCAAAGGTAGCACTCGAATTAGACAATGCGGGAACGGAAGGAGTGTGGACAAGTCAAAGGAGGAGAGGGAGACGTTATGGGACGACCCTCCTGTTTGTTTAGGTCAAGCTCTCTTAATATATTTGTTCGCTAATCGCCCGCTTCCCCGTAGCCGTCCTTCAAGAAGAAAGCAGCTTCTTGCGGTCAGTCATTGCCCATGCCAAAGGTCAGTAGACCCATGCCTGTCCACTTCCCATGTCTTCAGAGTCATGCGCTATTTGTAACTAACACCAGGCTTGCTTCCCTTTATTATCTCAGATTCCTGCGCTTCGTGCTATGGAGCGTGCCAGCTTACTTGGCTATCAGTTGCATGACTCCTACTGCCCCTGGGAGGGCGAGGAAGAAAATAGACTGGTAGGCTGGAGCTTTCCTTGGTTCCAGCCAGGCGCAGTGGGACTCCTGCCGCTCGCGCCGGGATCGCTGCTGCCAGGACCAGCTTAACAGAGATTAGGAGGCCATAGGTTATATTGTAAATATCTGTTAATGTGTAGCACTATCACCCAGCAAGTCCTTAAGCTCGTTCACTCTCATTCTCGAGACATGTTGCCTTCCTCGCTTCACAACTGCTTGGTCACTCTGTACAAGAGGGACCTCATTCGTCGGAGCTATTGTCAAAAGCAAGCGGTTGCTTAGCCACGCATACGTGGTCCTCCACCTCTACCTAATTCTATGCTGTGAAGCTTGAGGCACACTCTCTCTCAGGATAGAGAAGCCACGCTTGCACATTACCAGTGCCTTCCATTCCAGCTTATAGTTCGTTGTAATGCACACGCCTGATCAAAAACTCTAATGATGCTCGAGACAACCATCCTCTAGCGTGAGAAACTTATCAGGCCCAAGGTCTCGCGCCATCTTTTGGCTCTGTTCCTTCAGAGCATCAAGACAGACAACAGCCAATGACCCCAACGCTCAGAAGAACTCAATAAAGGTCTGCGCAAGGACCGTTTACTCTTTAGCCTTTAGATTTCTCGGGGCCTTGTCCAGAGCTTTTCGCAGCCTTTTCAGAGCAAAAAGGTAGACAAGAGGCAGGAGGAGAATGAGAGACACACTTTTCAGAGGAACCCCAGGAGTCAAGCATTCACCAGACCTACCCTCAGCGTTGATATGAGGTGAATTCAGGCTTCCTCCTGGATCGCGTGGGAACTGAATGGTGGGCTATGGCCAAGTATGGGGAATATTGTAGAGACCATCGGGGAAGACGGAGCGAGGATGAAGATTATTGCCCAGAAAGTCAATAAGTATATGGAGATTCAGCTCGCAACAACGAGCCTGCGCAAGCCTCTGAGTATGCACTCTATGGTATAGAGGGTAAGTGTACCATAGGAAGGATGCAGAGGGCCGCTGTCATTATCGGAACAACCCTTGGGCGTGTGCCTTCGAGGACAGTTCTCAAGAAGTTTCAGAACCATCCAGCCAACCTTAAGCGCCTTGCTAAACTCGGCATTAAGCCTAAGCGAGTGCAAGAAATCGAGTCTATCTCACCTTTAGTGTATAAGCCTACCTACAAGCCTCCTCTGGTGGCATTCAATGGCTGGAGCCCAGCACCGCCCGCAGAAGTTGCGGCAGAATTGCTTAAGGATGTCCCATTTCGAGTATGTTAGCACTGCTTTAAAACGCTTGGCAAGGCGTGACAAGAAGCTCATTTGTCTCGCGTGTGATCTCTTATTGCAGGTAGAGCGGACTGGCAATAAGTTCCTTCCTATCTATAGTGACTACAAGAATGGCAACACGCGGGCGCTGACGATAGTGAGGAAGATCTCTGGAGATCTAAATGTAGGTGTCTGCTTCTCGTGTTCGGAAGTTTCTCTCTTAAGTCATCATTCTAATCTCCCCGCTCCGTACCGCTAGATATTCAGTAAGGAGCTGTCCAAAGTATGCGAAGGCCGGCCAGTAGTAAAGAAGCATAACCATGTGGAAGTGAAGGGCAATCATAGCGTTCGAGTTAGAAAATGGTTAGTTGGTTTGGGCTTTTAAGCCTCGCACGTTTACCTGCACATGGCACTTTCGAAGCGTCGTTCCATGCTGGATGGCGATCAAAGACGGCCCCTACTTACGGAGCTGTAAGTAGACATCTTTGGATTGCTGATCCGTTATCGCATTGGCCGTTACCCTCAGGAACGTGTGATCGCACAGGAAAAAAGGAGGGAAATGAGGCCAGCACACGCAGGCACTATGTATATTTCGCTATTAATCTGAAGTGCGATGCAGTGGGATCTTCGTCAAAGGCGCTGTGCATCTCTCTTGAGCCTCTTATGGTGGTCCGCGCCTGCCTCATAAATATTTCTTCACTCTCCTGCTACTCTGTAAGCACGAAGTTCTGAGACTGCTTCCCCCTGTTAACTGTATGCTGAGGAAGGAGCAGCATCTTTCTACCAAGTCGGCAAAAACTATCACCCTTGCCATAAATACCTATCGTTAGCCTCTCCCGTATAAGAGTCTTTAATGCCAGCTGGCCCAACCATACCTATACCTAGGAAAACGGCTAATATTCGGCAGTGCGACGCCAGACAAAGCCCCGGATCTAAGGAGCTGCTGGTGCATAAGTGACCGGATGATAGCCGCCCCCACCCCAAAACCCCAAGTTGAAGCGCAGGCACAAAATGCGACCTACTTTGCGATGATAGGAAGACTGTTGAAGATGTTGCCGTCCGCTATACGGTATTAGTGTTTTGGGATAGCGAAGGCTAAGCCGGGGCCAGGGTTTCCTAAGACAGCCTCATACTGACGTCTCTCCCACACTGAACGACCCTGCCGGACCGCCGGGGAATAGTTTAGTTAGTGGACAGAACTTATGCATTGTGGATCTCGTCAGCCATAGCATATATCTTCGGCACTATGCGCGGCGATTACCAATAAAGAAATTCCGTATCGGCCTCTGCTTAACCAAGCTCTGGTAGGAGAGAAGAGAATACATGGATGGTCTATTAGCAGGAGCAAGCAGCTTGCCGAAGAGTGATAACTCTTTCCATAGTGACATGCCCTTGGAGTACACTAGAGCCCTAGGGATGTCCGAACACTGCCCTACGAACTCTGTTAGAGACTGAACCGCGAATCGAAAGGCTTCAAATGGTGGCATTATTACTATGACGTTGAGTTAAAGCGACACATGACACGTGCGCTGCTGCAATAGAAACTACACTCTTTGATAAGCCTGGCCTGCTTGTCGCCGCATCTCGTCGGTCCCAGCACAGACGGCTAATGCCTCGTAGTAGTGTCCGGAACCCCAACCCTATGCGGTCTTTATTAGTGGGATCAGTTCGGATTCCTCTTTCATTGATCCCTTGTGAACAGTGCAACACCAATCTCTTTCTCTTTATCCTGTGCGTCGACGATAACAGGAGAGCCTTTGACCTTTGATACCTAGGATGTGAGGAGCACGTTGTAGCTCATAACCCTCAGGTTTTGAGTACGAGAAACAGCACAAGCACGCAACCGATTTGTGTGAGCAGTACTCTCCCATGTTTGTCGAAGAGTGCCCAACATTTCAAGTAAAAAGTGTCCGTGATTGACACGAAATCCCCCATGTCCACGAAAATAAACTCGTCTGTCTCTGTGCATCGACAACACCACGCTGTTTTTAGATTTTAGAATAGGGATAGATCCTTTCCGAATGACAGCATCTTTTTTCACCATATTCGCCGTGCAGTTTTGTTACTGTACAATGGTACTGCTGGCTCCGAGTTCTATTTTGGTCTATAGAAAATGTGAGACAGAAATAGGTCTAGCCTTACTACAGCACCCGCAGTTGTTAGGCATTTCTACACACAGGTGCTCGGTTCAGCCAATCAGCGTTGGCCTTTGGGTTCCTGCCTCTCATCCGATCCGCATCATGGTTGACGGAAAGACTACCGAAAAGAGTATTTTTAGCAGGGGCGGTCAAGATTTAGGAATGGTGGGGCCGTTCTTCGCTGGTATGCACCTTCATAAATAGATCCAAGAGGTTAAAGTCTCGGAAGGTAAGAAAGGTATGCGAAAGAGCGAGGACAGGGAAGAGGCACAGACATAGCATTGGAAATTCAGTTTCCCTCAATTGAAACAGAACAGAACCTCAACCTCAGGACTATTACTACTTGTGTTGAACCGATGTTCTGTACGATCCTCATAATCCATAGCCTTATTACTAATCCATTTCAGCCCGCCTCTGCCCCTTCTGAAAAAACATTCTCATTCTTCAACTTCCAACGCAATCCTGAACCCGCCCAACGCAAAAGCGATTACTGCAGACCTTAGAGAGAGACCATCCCGTCAAAACAAGAGATCGACCAGGATGAGTACCATGACGATATCCTCGTTAAATCCATACGCACCAGAGTTTGTGCCGACTGTTCATGCCCGCCGAGCCTGTGAGCCGGGACCTAATGGATTCATCCTCATGGAGACGAATGCCTCCTTACCCTACGTAAATGTTCCAGACGAGGAGCTTTTCGACCAGCATCTCTATCCTGTCACCGAGAGCGACTTGGAGGAGCTAATTGCAGCAGATGCGATGAACGAGTACCTCGCAGAGCTCGAGCTGATGGAGAGGGAAGAAGAGCTCCATTTTCTTCTCCATTCTAAAATCGATAGAAATGTCGTTCAGAAGCTGGTACAAGCAGCAGCTAACAGAAGAAACAACCATCAGCAGGCTGGCCGCAAAGTGCAGGGCCACAAGCATCAGCAGTCTGACGTCAATGCCGCCAAGCTGAAGGCCAAGGCCGACATGAAGAAGATGATGAAATCATCGAACAACTCGCCCCGCGCTTCTCAACGTCGCCACATTCAGCAGCCTTCCAACCATCGGTAAGCCTGGTAGGGTGGCCGGTCACGGTTACAGCTCCTTTCAAGAAAGAAAAGAAAAATATACGGGTAACGAAAGAGGCAGCCTTGAGCTGTCAATGCAAGAAGCAGACTTCCAGTTTCTGCCAAAGCCATTCCAAGCTGAAGAGCTGAACCCAGGTTAGGGTTAGTACTAGTTCTACTTGTTAGCTATCAAATAGGGCATATGGGAGAGCCGCTCTGTGTTGGCGTCTGTCATGCCCACGCTTATACCATAAAAATGTAAGATAACGATGTAAAAGGAGGTGTAACTTTAACATATTGAACGTGCCTGAGTGTCACCTTGCCCTTTCTCTCTCTGTCTCTCTCTTCAGGACAGTCATTGGGCGCAAGTCGTTAACACTTTCCTCGTTTCCTTCCCCTCCGATGCTGTCGTTGTCATTGACCCTAATCTCTTCCTTTTCCTTCGCCTTCTCATACTCTCGTTGTCGTCTCCTAGGGTATCTATAGCACCCTGCCCAGTCCCTTGATATGAGCCAGCTTCAGAACTAGGCAATCAAGGGAGAGGCGCTCCTGGCTGATGCATTGATCATAAACGCCACAGTCTAGCGTCTGATATGATTGTGTTTAGAGCTAGAAACAGTGCCTTTGCTGCAAGCTGACGCTTCAGAAGAAAAAGCCACTAACACATCATAAGAAAGAATAAAGAACGAGAGACAGGTAAACTGCGCTGTTGGAAAAAGATCTTGACTACAAAGATGGGAAAGCAAAAGCTACCAGGAAAGAGGTCCGATAAAGCTTGAGCTATTTAGCCATGTGACTGAGGGCCATGAAAAACAGCCTCAATGTTGTTGCCATCCAGATCGTAGACAAACGCTCCATAATAATTTGGATGATAGTGAGCCCTGATGCCAGGCTTTCCGTTATCCCTGCCGCCAGCTTTGATGGCAGCTTCATAGAATTGATCCACCTCTTCCTGGCTCTTTGCTCGGAAGGCTACATGCACATTGGTATTCGCATGAAGAGCCGAGTCGCTCTTGGAAGATGTTGCCTCTTTCCCCTCTTTCAACCAAGATATCCAGAAGTCTGGAGAGCCTGGGACACCAAAGCCAGCAACCAGGTGTTCCCCATCTTTCACTTTCATGTCATAAATAAGCTCATATCCAAGAGGAGCCAGGGCCGTCAGGTAGAATGCCTTACTCTTCTCATAATCAGCCACGCTAAAGCCAATGTGGTCCAACATGTTGCTTGGCTGATGGTAACCGGGAAGGGTAATGTACGTTGAGGGGTGTTGGTTATGTATATCCTTGAAGTTGGAGTATCACTTGCGCCGTAGCTTGGAAGTTGGAGAGTGATGAGGAGAAAACAAAACTAGTGAGAAGGTGGTGGCAGCTCAAAAAAGACCCTTTTAAGATACTGATACCTCTACCTAGAAAGAACTAGAGGGCAGTGGGCTGAAGAAGAAGGTAGATAGACGAGTGAACGACAGGATCAGAGGAAGAGGCGGGAGCTTGCAGCTTCGTGAAAAGGCGCCAAGATACCGCTGCTACTAGGAAAAAGACGGCGCATCATCAGTAGCAAGAGACAAGAGAACCTAAAGCACCTGATGATGGGACCTTCACTCGTTGATGTTGGCAAAGGATTCTGATCGCAAGGAAGGATAGCGCCACCTTCCAATAAATGTGACGAGTGCATCTTCAGCCTATTGCTATTAACTATGGAATACCCCACCCTCCTTGACATTCGTTTATTGTACGGCCCTTTCACGAGGATAATAACTCCTCCATGATAGAGCGGGAAAGAAGAAGGAAGACCTACCGCCAACAGAGCTCATAACCAAGAAGAGGCAATCCTAGGCAGCAGCGCTCTTCTGTCTCCCCTTCTGCCTCCCTCTTCGTTCCCTTATGATCATCCCAACCTTCTTTATTCATACTTTCCCTCTGCTGTTAGCTTTCATCTGTGTCGCTATCGTCCTCTCGGTGTCTCTTGTTGTCAGATTCTTCTCCCCCGCAGTGCAGAAGCGGCAACAGCAAATAAGAAATAATCTTTTCCTCCGTCATCATCATCGCCATTATTGCATCATTATCAATATGAGGCTAAAGGAGAGAAGGCGCCTGTCGACGACACCTTAGCAGCAGGAAACTTAGCTTGTCGCTTCGGTACTACGAGCAGCCTACCACTACTGCTGCGTGCCTGTCCTACTTCCCCGCACGACTAATAACCATCTAACTACTTTGGTGCTCTTTTTTCTTTGGGCCCATTATTATCGTTCCATCTCTTCTTGCATCCCTCGTTGCCTCTCCTCGCGCCACTAGTCGACGACAGGACAGCTTCTACAACAATGTGATCCAGCTGCCTGCTCCCTATTCCTGCAGGAACAGGGTGAATGTTAAAGGTCTCTCAGTTGACAAAGACGATAACTGACAAACTAGTATTACGTCTTAGTATCAACAAGAGGGCGGATGCTATATTAGCAGAACTTTATTATAAGAGGATGGATCTGCTGGGCATGGAAGAAGGGCATGCATAGCTGCAGGTAATGATGAGATAAAACCCCGCTCTTCTTAAATAGAAAGTAATCTCACTCACCGCCGCCGCTGCGACGCAGGCTCCACTGCTCTTTCTTCTGCTGACTGTTGTGAGGACGAAAATTGTTGATCAATACTTAATTTATGATGCTGAAAACTTGAGGAGGACGGCTTTGTCGATACAGCCGCTCGCGAAGGCCGAGATCTGCCAATGATGAACGGAGACGGACTAATAGCAATGACAATGATTGGTGATTGCTTGTGGCATGACCGATGATGATAGACAGATCATATTGAAGAATTACTGGAGGATCGCATCGCAGTGAGATCATCATGATTTCCCCCCAAGTCCTGGACTAGTAGCCGGTAACCTCTATACGGCATGTTCCTTTGACCGTTAGCCGCTTCATCTTCCCGCAGCTTGCTCCCTTCCACTTTGGTCAGCTCCTTCTCATCTTCACCTTCTGAAGGCAATAGCAGCGGTGGTGCAACACCTAGCAGGTAACAGCAGCATCGATTGCGTCTCTCTCCCGCATTCTCTCTGTCTTTCTCCTCGCTCATCTTCATCTCAACCTCCATCTTCATCATCTGGAACTCAGACGCTTGCCAGCGCTACGGCTGTGTGGGCTAGCAGAGCTTCCTGCCATGAAGCGCAGCGATAATGGAGTCAGATAGCGTAGCAGCCTTGACAGCGAATCGCAAGGGGTACAAACTGCTCCACTTGCAAGCGGAGCTCTAGAGCTCAGACTGGAAGAGCATGGCGTCAGTGCGAGAAGTACAGTCGGTGGATGCCATTCTGGCGCAGGAGGATGACGATGACGGCATCGACTATAGTAAAGACATCAATCTTGAGGATATTCTCCGGGAGGAGCCAGACGAAGAGGATCAGACGTAAGAGAGATGATTTCTCGGATACCCAGGCCGCTGTACTGACTATTAGCACCTCCTTCCCGTATTCCCGCGCACTTCAGCCTTCTCAAGCTCAGTAGCATCAAGCTCGGGCTCCTGACCGAAAGCCCCGAGGTTCCCGTTGGCGGAGAGGTAACCTGCTCCCTCTATTGTCTAGGGTGCGTGGCAGGCACTTATCGTAGTTTCACGCTCAGCGGAGTAAGAGCAACCTCGTGATTCAGAGATTGCAAAGAATCGTGCAAGAGGAAGAGGGTCGGAAGGATGATCCCAAGAGCTCAGCAGACTCGGAGCTGGACATACAGCTCTTTTATCAACAGCCCACACTACCTGGCAAGGGGAGAAGCTCCCCTCGCAGCCGCTCAGGAAGGGGCTTGGGCTCGCCCAAGGCAGAGAAAGAGACTCGAAGCCCCTTAGAGCTAGCGGAGGTAGCCTCAGTCAACTACGCTGCTCAGCTCCTTTCTCCACCTTTTCTACCGCATTTACCCGATAGGAAGTTGCGATCTTAAATGACCCTCACTCTTCCCCTATGAGTAGCGCCTTGGCGTAGCTCTTTCAGAGCTCGACCCCCCGTCGGCAGTGCTTTCTTGCGTTTATTTGTGCATTGCTAACCCTCTTTCACTTTGTCGGTGTTGGCAAATATCTACTGACTCGATCACCATGTTATTCTTGCTGTCTGACTTCATAGGAGCGTGAACAGCGCCTGCTTTCTGTCGGAAATACCGAGATGTTCATGCCCCTGGGAGTCAAGCGGAGACTTAGATCTAAGCCCAGAAGACGCACACGGTCTCTGGCACAGCCTACCAAAGAGGAGGAGAGGCATCACCGAGAGAAGTACGGAACATGGTCCATTTCGCCCCTCGTTGACTTTTGCTTAGTTAGCCCTCTACACTTTCGCTTCCAGTGGTCACTGCCAACTCAGCATGACTACGACACCTCCAGCGTTACCTGAAGCTACTCATCATAATAGCTCTCTTGCTGTTCTTTTGGTCATCAAACAGTCGTTAAAGTCGCTCCTGTATACTCCATGACGTTAGGGCTGTGCTATTTATTTCGTCACTCTGCGTCCGCCCCCCCGTTTGCTTTGTCCCTCATCCCTCCCACTCTGTCTTTCTCAGCGAACCTTCCTCCCAAGAGAACGCTGTGGCTGGCGCCCTTCGCATCGAAGATTTGGAGCGCATTGGGCTGCAGCTACAGAAGAACGCAAACTTTAAGGATAAAGGCCCAGGCACACCCACTGCAATCTCCATCCATTCAAAGTTTATCGCCATAGGAACCTCAGGCGGGTATATCCTGCTCTTTGATCACTTCCAGAATGTAAGAAGGATCTCCCATCCAAATACACGGTCAAAACTTTTGCGGTCTCTTCTCCCGCACTACTCCCGTTCCTCTTACTCACGCATTATCTTCTAGGGCCTCTGTACTGACGGGGCTCCCAATGACATCTGTCTCTTTGTGCTGTCCCTGGAGTCCCTTCTTTGGCTGTCATAGCTTCTTGCTCCACCTCCTTAGACCTCCTTTGTAACATGGAGTAATCATGCTTCTCCTTTGATTAGGTCCGCCAAGTGCTGGGCAATGCCTCCGACGCTCAAAGCGATGGCGCTGTTACTGCGCTAGATGCCTCAGGAGGCAATGACTATCTTGTTTCTGGGTATCACTCGGGGCGAGTGGTGCTTTGGGACATGATCCGGGGAACAGCACTGAAAGCTATCACAGAGGCTCACAGTGCGCCGATTGTCTTTGTGAAGTTCTGGAGAGAGAAGAGTCCAGCGGTACTCGCAGTGGATAACAAAGGAATAGTGAACAAGCTATCTTTCTCCCTGGTGATGTTTATATGGAATACTTCTACCGAGACGATACTGGATGGCGCCGGGGTGATTCCTGCGCTGTCTATACTTCCCCCTGCCCGGGTGTCTGGTAGAGGGGAGAAGGGCCATCCCTTGGAGCAGTATTCTCTCGCTGCTCTCAGTAGCGAGAAGAGCACCTTTGTATTTGCGATAGAACCAGAAGTGAAGGTGGTCTATAAATGGGGAAAGCCAGGTGCGTGAACAGATTGGACCTCGCCTTAGTTGCGCTCTCGCACTACGTTCATCGCTCTTCTTGTCCTCTAGCTTTTCAGCTTTTTGTCCTCAGCGTCTCTGCAATCCAGCCCATCGCCCGATTGTCTTAGTCTTTATATTTGTGGGCTGTTGGCTCATCAACGACTGGGTCCCCGCTATGACTTCTCTGGTCAGGCGTTCTTTCCCTAGCTCATACACACATTTAACGTTTCCCCTTTTTGCTTATGAAGAGAAAGTCCGCGCTCGTGATGGAATGCTGCCGGTGCTAGATTTTAATTGGGCTGCGGTTGGCGGAGACGCTAACCAAGCTGATGCGGTGCTGGCACGCGGCTGGGGCAAATATGTGCAGCTGTTACACGTGAGCTGCTGCTATATCTTCTCTCTCTGATCCGCCTTGTTTTCCGTATGACACCCGTAGTTCTCGTAATTGTTGAAGATCTTAGTGGTGCCAAAAAAACAGCGTTACTGAGCGTTTTCGCTCTTGCCAATCTGACTCTCCGCCATGCCGATTCTTTGTTATTGCGCACTCTGTCCAGGTTGTCCTTCCAGGAGGTGCTCAGCATAGTCACTCGGAGCACGGTTGGCCCCACTTTCGGGTAGGCGGAGAGCTAGAATGCTCGTCGGAGGTAGTAGCCATTCAGTGGCTAAATGATCAGGTGTGACCGCTTTCTCAGTCTCCTCTGTCGCTGGTTAGCGTACCTACTGCGATAGGAATACACTTTTAGGACCAACCTTACCTGTCGTCGAACCCTTCTCCCATATCATCGCAGATCCATAGCTTGCATGGGGCTTGTGGGGCAATAATGATTCTCTCGTCGCTGCTGCCACCTCTACTCATCGCCATGCCTCTCTTTCTACACGAAATATAGGTTCTAGTATATCTCAACGCTCAGGATGAGCTCTGCGTGTATGACACTGTTGCACACGAGGAGCTGGAGATTGTCTCCGTCTCCTCACTGGCACTAGTGCGGACGCCTTTCGTCTCTAAAGTTCAGGCGGCGGCAAACAGGAAATGGTATCCACAGACGTTCAAAGTATGCGATGCAGCGCTTTATCTTTTGGGGCTCAAACAGCTGAAGGTGCGGCGGATCCTTCTTGTTTCTCTCCCATCGTCCGTCTCTCTCCTCTATTGTCTGTGGCTTGGCACGGGCCATCTCCCCCTCTCATTGTCTACTCAATAATGCTTGCTCCTCAAGCTCTTTTGACTCTTCGACCTCACTCTCTTGAGGTCATGTCGGTAACATCTCATAACCCTCGCATTCTTGAGCATGACATACCTAAACCTAATGTGCTCCGCTTTTTAACGCTTTGCCCTGTGGCACTGTTCCTTGTAGGTGGCAAAGGCCCAGTCCTGGCAGCAGCGAGTAGAGTCACTAGTTGAGGACGGACAGTGGCTGGAGGCGCTAGCTCTTGCGCTAGATCACTTCGAGAGCGTCAGACAAATTGCCATGGAAAGGGCGCTCGAAAACCGGCGACGGGCCGTAAATGTGCGCTGGCCAGTGTCCAATGACCAGACCACCGTGGACCTAACCAAGATGGAAGCAACTAACGTACGCACTAATGAGCGCGCCGATGTGCTAAGACAGGAAGGGGCGGGAGCGGTCCGATGGTTTATCGGGGACCAACCCTTCGCCTCCGAGTGGACACAGAAGTTAGAGGCAGCATTCCAGAGCGTCAGAACTGGGAATGTGACGCCTACCATTCCCATAGGTATGTCGCTGGCATTCCAAGGGAGGGTTGATAGGGGCGAGCATAACCTCTGGGGATTACTGGTCCAACTAAAAGGGCTGGAGGGCTGGAGAGGCACGATAGGGCCAGCTTGCTGGATAGCTCGACGCGGCTGGGTAAAGAGGCAGAAGCTTTATCTCTTAGCTATCCACCAGCGCTCTCTCACCTTCTCGTTTCTGATATCTTTGCCGCTTCTCCTTCCCATCTAGGGCTCTCGGAGAGGGTGGCGGATTTATTGATGGATTATATCAAGCTTGCACTGGCTGCAAGGGGAAGCTCCGGTCTCTCTCTCTCTTCGTCGCACTACCGCCTTCTCGCAGCTGTTTGCACGGAGTATTGTGTCACCATCGATCGAACTGACCTGCTGTTCAGAGACATCTTCCAGAGGTTTCAGGATGCAGGGCAGGCTGCCATGCTGGTTGAGGTGCTGGAGCCCTACATATTGAATGATAGAGTCAAGGTCCTAACTCCGGAAGTGATGCAACTGTTCGCCAGTCATTATATGCAGAAGAGCATGCTCGCCCAGGTAAAAGTTGTATTCCTTCGCGAATGCGATACTCTACGCTGTTCTCCACGTGCTCGTTTTCCCTCCACAAGCTTTGAGTTTACCTAGATCATAGTACATGGTGTTTTTGTCCCTTCTAGATCTGCCTCGATTGTAGCTTCAATCTCTATTATAATTTGCTCTGTGTGCCATCTTCTCTCTCTGTCAGAATATCCGTTCGCGATGCTTTGATTGAACCGCTTCCTGGGACTAACATTCAGCTATCTCTTACTATTCGGTTCCTCCAGGTTGAGCAGTGTCTTCTGCACATGAACGTGAAAGGTTTGGACTTTGACTCTGTGGTGCGGCTCTGCCAGTCCAACAACCTCTTCTCGGCCCTAATCCACGTCTACAACCACGGGCTCAATGACTATATCACTCCGCTGAAGGCGTTGCTCTACGCAAGCAAGCCAAAAAGAGAGGGAGAGAGTGAAGAAGAGCGAGCTAGAAAGGAGTTATGGGGTTACAAGCTCCTGCTGTACGTCAAGTATTGCCTAGAAGGGAAAGTCTTCCCTCATCCACAAGAATCTTTGCCAGGGGAGAAGGCAGCGGTAGTCAGGGCCGCCGTGGCACACTTCGTCTTTGCTAGGAGAGATCCTAAAGATTTGAACAATGAGGTGCGAAGGATTGTCACAGGGACGAGACGACCTGTGCCTATGTTTGCCATCTGATCTGCTGCTCGTCGTCCTCTCTATTCTGCTCAACTATGCCCATTGACTGTGTCTCTCTCCGATGCATCTCCCTCTGAACTATCGTTTCGCCTCTTTCTCGCGGGCATGGTTATACTCTCTCTCTCACTCCCCCCCCCACACACACACACACACACTCCCCCTGGAAGCTAGGTCGCGTTTTACTCTGGCCACAACTTTCACCTTGAAAAGCTGACTCTCTCGAAACACTGATCATTGTAATCGCTGTTGCATGTTAACAGGACTTTGGTCGTCTGCGGCAGCTGCTGTTGCTGGACACCACAGAGATGCTGAAAATCATACAGCGTCTCTTTGAAAGCCAGGAAGTCGTCTTCGACCCAGACATCCATCTCTCAGAGTCGCCAGGAAGGAAGGAAGACAGAGCCAGCTTTGGAAGGCAAAGCTCTGTCTTGAGGATTCCTGCGAACCAGCGGTGCCCCTCGCGGATGTCTATCATGCTCGCTTTAGCCGAGGTTGACCTGGAGACTCCCTCTTTGTTTCTTTTTTGTTTCTATCCGTCTTGTTTCTCTCTAAAAAGAGTGTCTGACCCTCTCTTTCTCTGCTCTACACGTGTCCCTCAGGTTATCTTGGGTCCTCCTGGGTCAGATCCGTCTCGCAGCCCATTCCATGTCCGCGCTCTGGGCAGCTTTTATATGTTCGAGGCTAAGGCGCTAAGCTCTGCAACCATTAACCCAAGGGTAAGACCTAAGAGCCTCTTCATCTCCGTCTAACGTTGGCTCTTCCCTACTACTCCTGAGCAGATCGTCACCATTCTTGGCTGCGTCTGCCCACTCTATCATGCCAGACTGTCAGATTTAAAGTAACACCGCAAACTTCTTCTCTCTCTTCCGCGGCGGACACAGGATTACGCTGAAATGCGCACCCTGAAGGGCCGCGGCGATCGGGCCAGCACTTCAATGATGGATTCGCTCATGAGGTTTCTGGCCTTGGGCACAGTCTCCACAACTGACAAGAGCTCTCCTCGTCGCTCCGTGCACGATCTCTCTCCCTTTCCTCCACGCTCTCGCACTGGTTCGTCCCCTCAGGATGACTGGGGTTTGGACAAGGCAGCGAGACAGGCGATGCTAGTTCGACTCATCCAGAAGATTCCTCCCGACTCTTATGATGCCAACACGCTGCTAAGACTCGTGGAAGAGGTGATTACGCAAGCAGCCGTTGCCTCATGCTGCTCCCCTTAGTCAACTCTTCCTTGCTTCTCGCTCACTGCGTCTCTGTCTGCCTCTTCCGCGCTTGACTTCCCGTCGGTGGTACTCTATCTCTCTCTTTATCTGTCTTTGTCTCTCCTCACCTCTCTAATCTACAGGAGAAGATGAATCGTGCGTCGATGCTACTGTTCCGGAACAAGCGTGACATCTCAGGCGTTATCCGGAACATTCTCGCCGACTCCGACCCTTCCTATGCGAAGCAAGTGTTCCAGTTCATCACCTCAGAGGCAGAGAAGACCGCCCTTGCCAGAGAGGAGCAGGGAGGGAAGAGCCAGGCATGGAGGTCAAAGCATCAGGAGGACCTTGAGACTAGCGTGCTTGCACATGTATGGCACCTTGCTAACTTTGTATTGTCCTATCGATATTGCTTCTCTG